>JAPIVC010000478.1:0-63373 GCA_030586385.1 Camponotus fellah | reverse complement strand
TTTTTTATGAATGGATATCTTATTCTCACATTGCTTTAATGTCAATCATTATTACACAACGTAATCACTCATTAGATTAATGATATATGTAAATGCAAAACTTATGGTAATTATTTAGCTTAGGAGACTTTGAATCGATAAGCTTAACCTTAACATATATTATGTCAAGGTGATGACTTTGAGTAATATTCAAAAGGTTTTAGTCGGCGCATGTTATTTGTTTAAAAGTTAAAAAACAAAAAAAATTTTATAAATAAATTATATAATAAAATATATTTTTTCTTATACTATATATATTGTCACGTTCTGGTAATTTCGATTAATTGGTTCGCCGTGAGGGGATAGGATCTTCCAATAGTTTTATATGTTCGACAGAATGTCTTAGTTGTGAGTTCTTCTTACGATTAAGGGGGTAAAGATAGGTATGTATGTGGGAGGAGGTCGAACGTGTCTTTACGTCCATTTGGTCAACGAGCGATAGAATCCATCCGTGGCAACGGATTGACGCATATTCTATGGAGAATATTCACACATTTTTCAGTCTAACGAATAATTGTTAGAAACTAATATTCGCAGACTAGGAAAATATGTGAGGCGCAAGTTGCTGGATCAGGAACCCGAGTCTTTCGCTTTCCGGGCAACTATTCTAGATCTTTGAGATCCAGAATAATATATATAATAATATATATAAAATATTATATATATTATATTCTCATAATATATCAATTTTATCAATATATATATATATATGTATATATATATATATATATATATATATATATATTGATAAAAATGATATGAGAAATTGATGTAATAGTATTAATGTAATATATTTTATAAAAATATATTTTATAAAAATAATGTCATAAAAATAATAATTAATTTGTGAAAATTTTAATATAATTATATTTTCTGTAACTGAATACAGTTGTAGCAAAGTATACAATATATTTTATTGACATTTTAAAAATATTTATGTTGTTTGTTATGCTTGTTTTATAATAAAAATTTTTCTAAAAATTTATATTATAAGAAAATACTATTGTTGTGCAGTTATTTAATATAATAATATAAAAATAATATATCTTAATAGAAAATATACACTTTGATATACACTATGAAAATTTTACAGAGAACAACTTTGTCTCTTGATATAAATAGATTCTGATGACCTAATCTTATCTGGAATTGTTCATCATAGGCAATACGTTGTACATATGTAAAAAAATCATGTCAATTGGAAATAAATACATTTATAAATATATTTTTTATGTACATTATATAACCTTATTTGTTTGTAACATGTTTTTAGTTTTAATATATTCAAAATGATTAATGATTCAAATGATTAGTATTACACAAAAAACAGACTTAAGCAATAAAGAATATTCAGAGAAAAATATTCAAGAAACAATATTCTCTTGCATAATAATTTTTTTGAACAATGTTTTCATAAATAGATATCTTATTTTACGGATTTTTTTCATGAACGGATATCTTATTCTCACATTGCTTTCAATGTCAATCATTATTACATAATGTAATGTCGACTCATTAGATTAATGATATATGTAAATGCAAAACTTATTAATTATTTAGCTTAGGAGACTTTGAATCGATAAGCTTAACCTTAACATATATTATGTCAAGGTGATGACTTTGAGTAATATTCAAAAAGTTTTAGTCGGCGCATGTTGTTTATTTAAAAGTTAAAAACAAAAAAAATTTTATAAATAAATTATATAATAAAATATATTTTTTTCTTATACTATATATATTGTCACGTTCTGGTAATTTCGATTAATTGGTTCGCCGTGAGGGGATAGGATCTTCCAATAGTTTTATATGTTCGACAGAATGTCTTAGTTGTGGGTTCTTCTTACGATTAAGGGGGTAAAGATAGGTATGTATGTGGGAGGAGGTCGAACGTGTCTTTACGTCCATTTGGTCAACGAGCGATAGAATCCATCCGTGGCAACAGATTGACGCATATTCTATGGAGAGAATATTCACACATTTTTCAGTCTAACGAATAATTGTTAGAAACTAATATTCGCAGACTAGGAAAATATGTGAGGCGCAAGTTGCTGGATCAGGAACCCGAGTCTTTCGCTTTCCGGGCAACTATTCTAGATCTTTGAGATCCAGACCTCACACCTAATGCTGCTTTTTAACACAGTGATATGCGATAGAGCGATGTTGGTATCTCACTCGATGGATGCAATGCCGATTGCCACGGAGAATCTCTCGCTCGCGAAAGATCGTTCGCTGATCAAATAAGTGCCGGTGGAGGTATTAGCGTACATGCTGGCTTCCGACTGGCCTTCCGTATGAAAACGGCACCGACGAACACAATGCCGTAGAGTGACTACATCCCTCAAGATCCCTTTAGAATATATTAAAATCCCCACTGTATCAAATAGCAGTGGCGGATAGATCTTAATATAGGACCGGGGTAGGCCTCCAGAGAAAGATAGGGATGTAAGGGGGTAAAACTCCTGGCTAATTAACTGCTTTGAGTTTTCTTCACTGATGATGATTAAAGAAGTATACTCTTGTTTAAAATTTGAATTCTTTATTCTGAATTGACTTGATCTAGCGTTTTACAATCAAGATCCCTCTAGAATATATTAAAATCCCCACTGTACCAAATAGCAGTGGCGGATAGACCTTAATATAGGACCGAGGTAGGCCTCCAGAGAAAGATAGGGATGTAAGGGGGTTAAACCCTAGGATAATTAACTGCTTTGAGTTGGATTTTCTTCACTGATGATGTTTAAAGAAGTATACTCTTGTTTAAAATTTGAATTCTTTATTCTGAATTGACTTGATCTAGCGTCTTACAATGCGAGTAAGAATCTGAGTGAGTCTAAGTCGAGAGTGAATCTAGTGAGAATACCTGCTTTTCCATTGTTGGAAGTGTTTTTATACACTTTTGAGATTGAGTGATAGAGATAATTTATGATAGAGTTTTAAGAACAAATTCCTTGGCTTATTCTATAAAAGGGATTTTTACGAATTTCTTGCATAGTCTTTAAAAGAAAGTTTTCTAGGAATATGTAAGTGATTCTCTGAATGCATTGCTTGCAAGGTTGTGTCCATACATTATAGTAGTTATAATAAATTACGATAAATGACCCTTTTCAAAGATTTACAATAATTAATTATTTAAAATATTGATCATTTATCATAGGGATACAAGTTTCATATTCAAAAAAATTCAAATTTTGCAAAATTCTTATCAGGCTTTGTGTTAACATTAAGTACATACTACTTTTAATTAATTCTTTTATTATTTTTATAATATCTGTATCTCATATTTTAACAGTTTTGGATCTTGTCCTTATTATATAACATTTGTAATATTTCAAAAGCATGTTAATAAAAAATATTAGTATAAAAATTTTAGTATATATAATTATAGTATATATAATTTTCCATATATAGTTTTCTCTCTATGCTTATTCTTAATAAATTCCAAAAGAGCATATTCCAAAGGAGATAACATTTGTAAACAAAAAAAGATACTTAGCTAAGCAATAAGCATTCAACAACATTTTCTTGCACAATAATTTTTTGAACAATTTTTTCATGAACTTGATATCTTGTTTTATTATCATGTTGTTTTTAATATCAATATAATGACGCAAATTAATTAACTAATTAGATTAATATATAAATGCGAAATTAGCGAAATATTTAGCGAACTAAGCTCTTTGTATGATCTTTGATACTCTATTATCGTTTTATTGCAAATATAAGATTAATAATATCGATACTAATGCACTTACTTTGGCTGAAATGGTATAAGGCAATAGACAAAATTTATTAGACAGAGCTACATCGAAATTTTGTTCGTTGGAATTATATTGCATCGAATATGAATTCTAATAAATAAAATTTTATAAATTATTAAATAAATAAAGAGAGAGAGAGAGAGAGAGAGAGAGATAATTTTACAAAAAACTCAAAAATCTTACAAAAAAGCACAAGTATCCTTTTGCGATTTTGATGAGCTTTGTTACCTAGATCTAGATCAAATTAAGGAATGTATTTTTTTATATGTTCTCTTAGATTAAATTTATTCTCTTACAGTGAAATACCTCATTAAAGAGAATTGACTTTTACAATATCAAATCATATAGAAATCGTAAGCACTGACGAGATACTATTAAAGACCAATGGCCTTATGAGATTTAGCACGACCAGAAAAAAACGTGCTAAATGCTACTGTAACTAAATGTTTGCATTATCGATAATAAAATAATGATTTGAATACAATAAATTGTTTTGTTATTCTTGAAATATAAAAGATAGTACATAAAGAAAGTACATAAAAGATACATTTATACATTTTCGATAATAATAATTCGATAATAAAATAATTCGGTAATAAAATAGTTGATCTAATATACTCGCATGATTTAAATAACTCTTGTAATTGTCTTCAATATTATTAAACTGATAATATCATCAATCTTCTACTACATCCGTTCACTTGGTGGTCACAAAAATTTACCCAAAGCTATTAGTCCTTAATATTATACCTCGTTGATGTCATAAGCAATCATATTTGTATTTTATTTCTTATAATCTCTTTCGAAATATAATGCGTGTCTAAAAAATGATAATAAAAGCAATTATAAAAAATGGAATAAAATTGAAGAATAGCAACTAGCATCATTTGTTGACGTTATTAGAGATAATTTGAAGTAATGAATTACTAAATAATCACCTAATGCGAGTCTTTCTCTTCCTCTATTTCTTTTTTATTTATTGATTTGTCGAACTGATGAAGCGTTAGAAGATTCGATGAAAATTGGTAAAAGAAATAAAATTTTGTTATTATTATATTATATATATTGTCTTATATATATTTCCTTACATATTATAGTTGATATCAAGATACTGATATCTCTATTTTGAAAAAGATTCATTTTAAATGGAAACAATCGCTGTTTTAAATCGATGTTCTTAATCTCATGTCTGACTTTCAAATAATTTCATAATTATTTTTACATTCTTAGATAAATGTTAATGAAAATATATCATTTATTTTTTAATGAGAGTAGGATTATTTACTGTCTGTTTCTTAAGAATAAGAAGGGCTTCAATTGTCTACATTGCCGTTTGCCAACTGTTTGTGTATAAAATGTGTGCAATGTTTATGTGCTCAATAATATCATGTATGCAATCTACATGTAAGCAATAATATCATATGTGCAATCTATATGTATGTAATAATTTCATGTGTGTAATAAAGTTGTGTGTGGAAAGTATTAATATAATTTTCTTATTTTGCAATAATATCATGCAATAATATCATGTGCAATGTAAGCAATAATGTCATGTATGTAATCGTACTTTCGTATTTTTATTTTTTTCAACGTGTATGCAATAATACATGTAGACAATCGGGAATGTCGGCAAAATGTTGTGCGCAAATGAAGCAGTGTACTTGATTGTAATTTTATATTATTAATATTTCTTATAAAATATTGCATTGATATTTAAATAATAAAAAATAATGTATTTTATGCATTGGAAAAGAGATTGGGCCTCTAATATAACGGGCTGATTACGGGCCTAAATGATTATCTTAATTATTTAATAATATTATTAAGAAACATGTAAAAGATAAATAAATGTTGGATCACATATTAAAGAATTTAATGAATGTGAGTAATTTTTCTTCATAAAAGTATATTCTCTCTTTAATATATCTCTTTAATATAAAAGTTTGTTACACACACACACACATATATACATATATATGTAATGGGACTCGACCTGTCGAGTCTTTCTCTTTCCGAACAACTGCTCTAAATCACTAATACGAGCTGTTAACATAGTGATAGGCGACTGCAGAATAATGTTGGAATCTCGTTCGACGGATGCAATGTTAATTGTCACGAAAGACTTCTGTCGCTCGCTGAATAAATAAGCTTTATTTCTTATTCTTTATTCTTTATATTTTCTTATTTTTTATATTCTTTATTCTTTATATTCCTTATTCTTTGTATTCTTTATTCTCTATATTCTTTATTCTTGATATTCTTGATTATTGATTTTTTTGATTCTTTATATTCTTTATTCTTTATATTTAATAAATGCATTTCCATCAGTGCTTATATTTTATAGACAAAAACACAATGAAACATACTTCAATAACACTGTAGCAACTAACGTCGTTGACTTTATTAGAAATAATTCAAAGCGATAAATTACTATATAATTTATCTTTTAATGCGAGTCTCTCTTTCTTTATTTTTCTTCTATTTATTAATGTAATGAATTGATGAAGCGTTAGAAGATATGAAAATTGAAAATAAATATAAAATCTTTTTCCTTATGTATTATTTATTATATATTGATATTCATATTTCGATTTTGAAATAGATTCATTTTAAATGGAAACAATCCTTATTTCAAATCAATGTTTTCAATCACAGAATTTTATTAACTTTTAAATAATTGCATAATCATCTTTTTATTATTAGATAAATATGTAAATGAAATGTAAATGAATATGTAAATGAATATATCTTTAATTTCTTATAAAGTAGTTTTTTTTAACTCTTTTCTTCTTAAGATATAACAGTCTGATTAATAGCCGAAGAAGCTATAAATATAAGTTTCAGATTTTTATTATCAGTTCGCGCAGATTTGTTGTGGATTATGTATCTGCTTAACGTGAATTGCAATTTCATTTTAATCATTTGAGTTGTGTTTCGTTCGATGGTCGCATTATATAGAATTTATCAGGTAAGTTTTATAATATTTATATAAAAAAAAATTTGTAACATTCTTTCCAAAATTTCAATGTTAATAATATCATATTTAGTATAAACGGTGTAGTTTTAATAGAAACTTTTTCACATATCATAAATTGTTAATTCTGTTTGACTGCTATAATTTTATTAAATTATTATAGTATATTATAATATTTCAACTTTTATCTTATTAAATATGTATTATATTAATTTGCAGATAATAATTAGATATCAAAAAATCGATATGCGATTAAATAAATAAACAAAAAAAACATAAAAACATAAAAAGTATTTAAAAAATATAAAAAAGTATAAGAAAATATAAACGAAGAACATAAAATCGCAAAAAAACATAATACGCGATAGTTATATATCATCATTGATTATATATTATTATTAATTTATATTTATATATTATACGAAACATATTTTAATATAAGGATAATAATTTCGCAAATAACAGGAAAAGATTTTCAAAATATTTCTTTGTTTATGAAAGAGCAAATATTTAATTAAATAGCTCCCGTTTATTACAGAATAATTCTGTATCACTGACCTGCACATGTCATAAGAATATGATATAATATAATATGGTTACTTAAAAGTATTTTTTTACAGTTATAAATAAAATTCTAACAATAAAACAATTTATGTTAAATATTTGATATAACAAAATAATACACACACAAACTCGCTCTAATTATAATACTATTGAAAGCAGAGATGTAGTCGAATCTCATGAAATTTTATATTATATAATACAATAAAAATAAAAATATTGCAAAAAATAATTGCAAGAAATGGCATTAAAAATTTTTTTATTTGATTGATAAAATTAATATGTAATATTTTTTTCCATTACAATGAACATTATTATATTTGTTATAGTTCGTTAAAATTCTTAACTACAAAAAGATATACAAACGATAATACATTATAATGATCTTCTCAATCTTTCTTCCTCTCTCTCACTCTTCTTTTCCGTTTAGGATTAACATTTTAGGAAAGAGATATCAAGATCAATCTAATATCATTTATTTTGTAACGAGCGACCCCAAGAATAAAAACATTAAACGGAAGGAGGTTAAGCTTAATTAGACGATCAAGAACATCAAGAAAATAAAAAATGATATTCATTATACTGATATCATGTATGTTTATTTTATTGATATATAAATATTACATGAATTATAAAAGAAACTGGCGACTCATTAATCTTATACCGGGACTACCGACATATCCGATTATTGGCAATTTGCTCCAATTCCTTGTTTCAGCAGGTAAGTACAAAACTTTTAATCTAATTACATTAACGAAATTACATTAACAAACAATCCATCATTTACATAAGATAAATTCATAAATTATCTATCTTGAAACATATACTGAGAAAAATATCCGGTGAAAAGATAACGAACGGATCCGATTAATTGATCACTTTAATCGGAAAAAAAAGAAACCGATCAGATATCTAATCAGAAAATATCAATCGATCGGATATCTGATCAGAAAGTTCAAAATTGGAACTTTCCGATCAGATATCCGATTAAAGTGATCGATTAATAATCGGATAATATCTGTTCGTTACCTTTTCACCGGATATTTTTCTTAGTATGCTTATCAAGATTGCATATAGATTCCTTATCTGAGCGCTCCTCTTCGCAATAATTTGTTTAATTACAAAATACCATTTTCTGTATTATTATTTATATTTTGTCAATGTATTTGAATAAAGGTACACTAATAATGAAAATAAAATTAATCCCATCAAAATTTTTGTACCAATAATTATAATATAATTTTCACAGAAGAACAATGGAAGATAATCTGTACATTATCTGATAAGTATTATCCCATTTTTAATATTTGGTGTTGCTTCTTATTGGCGGTAATGATCCGTCATCCAGATGATTTGGAGGTAACAAAAGAAATTCAATTCTTTATAGACATTATAATTTAACTAGATTTATAAGAATCTAGTGATTCACAAGACGATTTTTGCTTATCAAAAATGTTTCTTAAAAAGATGGAAAGATTAAATATCTCTAATAGATGAGACTAGATAATAATTTAAAACACACAATTAATAAATTGTTATCTAATATATACAATAAATAAATTTATCTAAGATTGAGTCAGATATAATGGTGTTTCTCTCTAATGTTCTCGATGATTTTAGACAATACTAAGCAGCACCAATCACATTGAAAAAGGTATTATATATAACGTATTACATCCTTGGTTCGGCACAGGTCTTCTCACCAGCACAGGTAACATATTGATGTTATATAAACGTACATACTTTTCTGCTATTTGTTATCGACCTATCTCCATCACAAAAAATTAAACAAAATGAGATTACAATTAAAATTGAATATTATTTTAAATCAACGTATGGAACTTCTTTATTATAAAAACTAATAAATTAAAACAAAATTGCAATTGTGATCATATTGGGCAATAATTTCGCCGTAATACATGTATTTTCAATTAAATAAAGTATTATAGAGATATTTTAAATTAAATCAAACACCATCACATAATAGACTTATTAATTAATCTTAATTTATTTCTGTTTTATAAATTAATTTTAATTTATTTCTATTTATTTCCATCTAATCCATAAAGATTGAATTACAAAATAATAATTAAATCTACGTTCATACTTGTAATTCCTTGCGTAATTCTATATAAGAAGAAGATTTAAAATATTATAAAGAAATTGTCCGATGTAAGAAAAATAGATGTAGAATAATAATGTTATTTAAAAATATTGATCAATAAACATTAAAATAAGAGATAGTAATCTTATATAATATTATCTATATTTTAGCACATTATATTGTTTTTGTTATAGGTGTTAAGTGGCAAACACGGCGAAAAATACTAACACCTACATTCCATTTTACTATATATTAAATCAATTTGTTGATATCTTGATCAAGGAAGGCGATTGCATGACAAAATCTTTGATGGATGTTGGAGGAACAGTAGTAAAGGATTTATCGCCATTTATTAGTGAACATACGCTAAACGCGATATGCGGTAAGGCTTTTGTAAAATTCTCATTGTATCTCATGTACAAGAATGATCATTTTTTAAGGTGAGAAAATAATTTCTTCTTATATAATGTATCGCCTCAATGGAGATAGATAAAGATAGAATATTCGGTTTTTTATACTGAAAATTGCTCATCAAATAGTCAGCTCTGATAATCATTGACTGTTATTTATCTTCTATAATAAATATATTTGTAGAAACTGCGATGGGTGTCTCTTTACAATCACTAGGTGAATTTCAGCAACAATATCGAAATGCGGTTCACGATATAATTGAGCTGCTAATTTATAGGTAATTTATATGGTTATAGTAAAGACATAATTATGTAATATATCTATGATCTAAAAATATATTTATAATATTAATATATGATATCATATATTAATATATTAATATATGATCTTGAATAATATATTTTGATATATATATATATATATATATATATATATATATATTTAAATATATTATTATATTTTAAAAGATCATAGATATATTACACAATTATGTATTTACTGTATCCATAAAAATTATATTCATATAAATTATAGATATAATTATATATGTGTGTGTGTGTGTGTGTGTGTGTGTGTGTGTGTGTGTGTGTGTGTGTGGGGGGGTGTGTGGTGGTGTGGTGTGTGTGTGTGTGTGTGTGTGTGTGTGTGTGTGTATGTGTGTGTGGGTGTGTGTGCGCGTGTGTGTGTGTGTGTGTGTGTGTGTGTGTGTGTGGAAAATAGTTGGCGGAAAATAATTAATGAATATAAGAAGATAAACAATTAATAAAAATCAATTCGTTTAACCGAGCAAGCTGCAATGAAAATTTATTGCTCCTGCTCCATTTTATTAGAAAATAAAAATTATTTTCAATTTTGAAAATGTTAAAAAGATTGGAAATGGTTAGAAAATATATTGCAAAATTAAACAAAAATGAATTGTATAATAAAATTTAAAGAAAAATTATCTTTAATAAAAAAATCTAATTAATAACTGAAACATGAGTACATCATTTTGACGTTTCTATCTTTTTTGTAACACATATAGTTTAAAATCTCTTGTGTATAACATATAATTATTTAAAGATTACTTTGAGAGTTTAGGATAACTTTTACAAATAACACATTAAAAATAAGGCTTTTACGAAATTATATTATTATTGAAATTATATAATTTTATTGAATTATAATTTAGAGCATTCAGGCCTTGGCTTTACAATGATATGATATTCTCATTGTTACCACAAGGAAGAAAGCAAAAGAAAATCTTAAAAATATTGCATGGATTTACGGAAAAGGTATGTAATATAAAGAACCTTAATTTAAATCTTTCAAATATTTATGTGTAAAATTACTATTATTAATACAAAAAAATCATTTTGAAAATTTGTGCTCATATGTATAATAGATTATCGCGGAAAGAAAACTTTATCACCAACGTACCAATGGTCAATATTTAAAAAACTTTAAAAGTAATAAAGAGGCAGAAATAAATGATGTCGAAATATTCGGAAGTACGTAAGAGATTAGAGCTTCTAATTTAAATTTGATTGCGCAATCTAATATTATAAATTATAGTATTATAGTATTATACTAAACACATAATCACACATATAATCACACGTAATAGTGCAATATATATAAAATACTATAAAATTCAATAAATCATTATTATTTATAACAGAGTTTGGATTTCAAACAAAAATAATATTTAATAAGTAATGTTTAATAAATAATAAAGCGTGACACGCAAAAATGAGACTATTAATATTCTTTGTTCCTAGTTAAAAAAAAGCGGCTAGCCATGTTGGACCTTTTAATAGCAACATCTCTTGAAGAAGATTCTCTAACTGATTTGGACATCAGAGAAGAAATAGATACTTTTATGTTCGAAGTACGCACCTGTAATTCCTTTTCATTAATTTTTTTTGTACACATTATCTGAACACATATAATATGGTAATATGATGATGATTACAGGGTCATGATACCACAGCGGCGGGTATAATGTTTGCTTTATTACTATTAGCGGAACACAAGAATATTCAGGTACCTTTTCTCAATATATTGTGATATATAATTTGATATAATTTTATTTAAATTACGATGTTCATTTAAAGTAGTATAGATATTAAGTTTTTGTTGTGATATATTTTTTCTATATATTAATATGTAGAATATATGTACAGAAATATTTAAAAAAATCTTAAAATATTTAAAAACATGTGTTAATAATAAATGAACAATTTATGAAGAATTTATTTATATCAATGCACATAGATATTATAATATTAAGAAATATATTTTAATTATCATCCACATATATTACGCAGGAACGTGTTAGGATTGAAATCAATAACGTGATGCAAGAGAATGGAGGAAAACTTGATATGAAATCACTGCAAAATTTATCATATTTAGATAGATGTTTAAAGGAATCACTACGTTTGTATCCCAGCGTGTTTGTAATATCACGATACGCTGCAGATGATGTAAAATTACGTAATTAGTCATTTTTTTCTTACATATATATCTTTGAATATATTACAGGTTATATATTATCGAATATAAAATAGGATTAATACATTAATATTTTAATATTTTTTAATATTTTAAGAATTATAATTATTTAATATTTAATATTATTTAATATTTTTTAATATTTTAAGAGTTATAATTACTTAATATTTAATATTATTTAATATTTTTTAATATTTTAAGAATACAATATTATGTATGTATTTTACTTTTTCAATATAACACTTATTTTCGTAATATTTTAATATTTTTTAAATTTTAATTATAATATGCTTTTCAGAATCATACACCGTCCCCGCTAGAACGATCTTGTATCTTCATATCTACGCAGTTCACAGAGATCCCAATTTTTGGCCAAATCCAGAAGTATTTGATCCTGATAGATTCTTACCCGAGAGGATACAGAATCGTCATCCTTATTGTTACCTACCGTTCAGCGCAGGACCGAGAAATTGCATAGGTAAATAGGTTAATCGCGTTTCCTTTCTCTTCGTGTTGATAGTTTTTCATAAACTTCGAGTTGCAGGTCGGCAACGATTCGGTTTGCTGGAAATGAAAGCCATGATAGCTCCTTTAATACATAATTTTTATTTGGAGCCCGTTGAGTATTTAAAGGATGTCCGGTTCAAAGCAGATATGATAATTCGTCCTTCTCATCCGATTCATATGAGATTCATCCCAATCACATGTAAATAGTTTAACACGAATATTACATGAATATAACAAATTGATGCATTACAAAAACCGAAGAAAACCATTATGCATATTATATATTCAACATTATTTTATTTTTATTTTATTTTTATGAAAAAAAGTTGTACATATAAACGTTATATTTAATCGTGTAAGAATCCACACAAGATGTCTTATAAGTCAGATCCTGATGTATCCAAATTTATCGTGTGTAAGAATTTACAATTATTATTTGCAATCGCAATAAAAACATATATTCAAAAAATATATATCTACAAAGTTAATAAAACTAATGTTTCTCTGCGTCTTATTTAATGAAGCAATATAAAAATAAAAAACAAAACATTGCTTGACAACAAAAATTCATATAAATTTAATATAGATTGTTTATATTAAAAAAATATATACAGGGTGTCTAATATAAGATGTCTCATTGAAAATATAAGTAGAGCTCGTTAAACTGAACTAAAGTATCCTTTATCATTTTGTAAACAACCATATAAAATTTCGAAATATTAATTAGAGAAGATTCTCTAATGAACGCGATTCGCGTATATAGATACTATAAGATGTGCGCTATAGATGTGCTAAAGACAAGTGTTGTACGGCAACGAAAAGATAAGAGTCAAAACATGCGCGATCAACTTTATATCTTATATCAGACACTTTGCATATAAAATGTACACAATTAAATCAATGAATTATTTTTCGTTAAAAGAACAAAACAAAATGCAGAGTATTATTTTTCTTAAAATAATTTCTGATAGAAATAGATTTTATTTGAAAAGTATATAAAAGAAAAGAACTACAGCTTTCTTACCTTACTTTTTTCAAAGATCACTGAAAACTGACGATTCCATAACTGATATTCCAACATTATAAATATCATGTAAATAAATTCCAAAGTTATCAATGATTGTAACTTTAATTTACAAGCAGAATAAAATCTCAATATATGTATAATCAAATAAGAACCATATCAAACAAGAACCTGTTGCTTTCAGATTTAACGTATTTTTTTTTCGTAATATGAATGTAAATTATATTTATCGCAATAGTAGATAATTTTAGACTATTTTGGCTTCATATTTATGACATGCAAATAACAAATTTATGTTTATAGAAAGGAATGAAGAAATATGAAAATGCTGATTTTTAAGCTGAACTAAAATTATTCATTTATTTCTTTCCTAACATAAGTTTACATCAATATAAATGCTATAAAAGATAATATTTTTATTATATCATCTAAAATAAAGATAAATTTAATTATGGATCAGATTAAATCTCGCAATGTTTAATTTCATCCGTTTATGATAAAATAGAAAAATTTTTGTTCTCTTTGAAACATTTCAACAGATTGGCTCCTTTTTCGCAACCACTTCCAGCTGAAACAATATTTGTTTTATTCTAATTCCATTTGAAATGAGTACTTACTTTAATATTGCAAGATTGCACTGACATCAATTTTGCAAATAATTAAATACTGATTTTATTTCTTCAGATAATTGCACTTACCAACGTTTTGACATTTGTTGTATACGTGATCGATTTGTTCTTGTGATATACCGGGTGGTACTTTTGAACGAGCTACTTCCCAGTCAATGTCTCCATTCTCATTTATCTAGAATATGTGTAAAAGTAAATTATTTATTTATTATAATATTTATCTATTAATTAATGCATTTCGAGATATAATGCGACTCGCTTTTGCACTTACAATTCCAAATTTCTTTAAGATGCAGTTACTGAAGCAGGCGAGTTTTTCATCTCCTTCAGCTACTTGTCCGTTTTTCGCATTTTCTACGACAACTAAACAGATTTATTATATATAGATTTTTTTATTATACATTATCATAAATTTATTTTATATATATATATATATATATATATATATGTGTGTTTATGTTAACATTTATGTTTATATTATTCTATGCTTACTTGGATCAACGCCAGATTCTGTGATACAAGATTCTTTGTATTGCTTCAGTTTTGCTTTTTGTTCCTCTGTGATTCCACCCTAAAATTAAGTAAGCATTTTAATATTTGCTCGCATATACACAAATTTTTTATAAGCTGTTTTAAATAAAATTGTTTTAATAAGAAATGCTAGAAATTAAATTAAAAAGAATCAGTAAAATGAAAATTACAGAACAAATAGTTTCAAGATTATATATATAATTATATATATATAATCATATGCGATTGCAATAAACAGTAAAACTAATTAATTTAAAATTAAATTAATTTAAATACCAATTAATTTAAAATATAAGTAAGTATCGTTAATAGTAAAAAATACAAGGCAAAACATAACAGATAAAGATTCTCTTCATAAATACTTTTTATCTAAAATTTGGAGATAATGACTTAAAAATAGCGATAAAACACTTATAAATAATGGAAGATGTTTTTGTTTATATTTTCTAAAATTATATTTTCTATTTTTTAAATGGAACATTATATATATATATATATATATATATATATATATATATATAAATTTTTGAATATCAAGAAACTATAGAAAAAGTTAAATTTAACAAATAATTTCGAAAGAATTTTAATGCAATCCCAAAATTACATAAAGGAAAAATTGATATGAATAAGAATCATGATATGTATTATACACCTTATTGATTTTATTTATTTTCTTGTGTAAATGAATCAATCAAGAAATACATGTACTTTTCCAACAAAGTTCACAATAAAACGACTTTTAAATGCAACGATAATGTTACAATGAGTCTATTGAAAAGAAATACATTGGATGAAACGTGTAGATTATTAAAAAGTTTAAAAGACTCATATCTGAATTCTATAATAGAATTATATTACACCATATTTTTTTAACGATCCATTAAATAAAGTGTATATATTTTCGAAAAAACTATTATTTCTTTCTGATAAAATTAATTTTTTAATACGTCAAAATGGATGTTTCCAACATAATGATATTTAATTACACAAAAACAGATAAAAATTATAGTTCATGATGAATTGGACATGTATTAAATATGAATCAATAAATTGACAACCGCGTCACAGATTTAACAGTAAAATTACTTTCCTGTGAGCATACATAAAGATAAAATATCGTTTATCACAAACTGAACTTATGATCCTAAAAAATATAAAAGAGCGATTTATTGATGGAGCTACACCCAAATAAATAATTATTCTTACAAACTCATTTTTGTAACAGTTTGTAACAGTATTAAAAGCATATATAAATTTTAAATATATTTTATAAAATAAATAAAATAAATAAAATATAATAAAGTCATATATACAAGGTATCCCAGGATAAAGTATTGCCAATAGATAAATAGTAGGTTTTTGAGATCATTTGAAGACGATTCTTCTAAGCGAAAATGTAATACAGTAATCTTGATAATATCTTGTGCATGTACATTATATATAAGATTAAACATTCTAAAAAGACTTCTAATCAGACTTTATGATTTAATAGAAAATATAATTCTGAACGAAATGTTTCCTATAAACATAAGCTGAAAAATGCTAGCTTAAAAATTTAACGTCCAAAAATCTGACGTTGCTTTGTATATTTTTTCAAATATCTGAGAAAATATTCCTATTTTAATAAAAAGTATCGAACCAAAAGTTGTAGGAAAATAAATTATCTTTCAAATGAGACTAAAATATTTTTACTAGACTTTAGGTTTTGAGATAATAAAAAAGTTTGAAATGCAAAAAATGTTTTTTTAGAATTGATAATAGAATTTTTGAAAAATATTTTTTATTTATGCTTAGCTAGTTTCTTGCTTTATTCCACTAAAAAAATTTTATATTTTTCTGCATTGCTTCAACAAATCTTATCATAAGATAATGAAAAGTTTTTTATGTTTTTATTTATTTTTTATTATAAAGTATTATTTTAATTTACAAGAAATTATTTTTATTTTTATTTTTATAAAAATAAAAAATATTTTTATCTTTATTTATTTTTTCGAAGAAATTTATTAGTTTTTTTCACTTTTTGTGTTTATTTTCATCCTTCTTATGCTAAGATTTGTTTAAATAATGCAAGAAAATAAAATTTTCTGGATGTCTGGTTGGAATATACGATACCATTCTATATGTACATTCAGATAATCTTTAAGTAACAAGCGTCATTAATCATATTGATTAATATCATATTCTGTCATATTAATTAATATGATTAATTATAATGTGATTATGTTGTCAACAACATGACTGCGATTTCAGAAACAATTGATCTATCTAGATATATATATTATAAAATATAAAATATAAATTGTTTAATATTTTTAATAAAAAGATAATCTTACCAAGACAGCAACAATGGTAACGGCAAATACGACAATAACTGCCTTCATATTTGATTTTTGTTTCTTCTTCGCGATGAAGACTAGGTTTACGATCAAGTAGTTACTGAGTATTCCCGAGATGTTCTGAGTTTTTATAGGTTGAGATGACGCCATGACGCAACAGATATATATGTGTAGATATGGAGAGATATGTACATATATTCCATTCAATATTTCTTTTCGTGCGCATCACAAAGTGGGAAAATATTCGAGAACGCACACATATTCGTTATACCCCTCCAAAATGTATATTATTATATAATTTCGTATTAAATTGCATTTTTTGTTAAGCCGTTCAACACAATAGAAAACAATGCATGTTTTTAGGTCTTCAAATTATGTTATTAATTTTCAATTAAT
Organism: Camponotus fellah; assembly: GCA_030586385.1. NCBI lineage: Eukaryota > Metazoa > Arthropoda > Insecta > Hymenoptera > Formicidae > Camponotus > Camponotus fellah. The sequence continues at coordinate 45,607 of JAPIVC010000478.1, read as the reverse complement.
CAGAATGCTGATTTATTATCAACTAACAATTGTATAATATAATAAGCTATTAATTTTTCAAAATTTGCAAAATTATTTGAAAAAGTTCGTTAATCATTGATTAAAATACAGCTTAAAACTTGAAGAAATCCAAGAGGAAGAAATTATATATAGTTAGAATTTTTAAAATTATATTGTTATAAAATTTTGATTATTCTAAAAAGAAATTCATGTTCTATAAATTAAAATTATTAAAATTAATTATTAAAAATTTGAAATTAAATATTAGATCTATTATTGCAATTGAATAATTATTTAATTTATGATTGCTATATTAGATATCTAGATAGCATATATATCCAAAAGACGACTTAAAGATGTCTTAAATTCTCTAGACGTTTTTAAGAGTCTTTCAATCTTTTGTGTCTGGATATGTGCTATTGTATTGACGTATCGTACTATTTATAATTTTGATTAGATTTTTGTGTTTAGCAATTTCAAAGGCATTTAAAAATAAATAATATATTGAAAAAATAAAATAAAATGAATAAAATATTGAAAAAACTTGATAGATTGTCATAAACATCAATTGCTCAAATTACAATAAATCTGCAATAAATATGTTTTATTGCAGATTTATTGTAATTTGAGCAATTGATGTTTATGACAATCTATCAAGTTTTTTCAATATTTTATTCATTTTATTTTATTTTTTCAATATATTATTTATTTATCCGATTTATACATATTTATATATCCGATTAAGAAAATCTTATTAATCTTCGCAATATTTTCCTTATATGAAACGGGAAAAAATTATAGCATTGTATTTAATTTTGAATAGAATAAAATTTTTCTCATATGTCATAGCATGATATATATATATAAAGTACACATTAAAATAACTTATGATTTTAATTTGTCAAATTATTTAAAATTATAACATAATATTAAAAAAATTTAATTTAAATTTAAAAACTGGAATCTCTCTCTCTCTCTTTCATATATATATATATATATATATATATATATATATATATAGTGTGTATATATAAAATATGGAAATATCTAGTGAGAAATAATTAGTTTTTTTTTGAGATAAAAAACATCAAGTTATTTTTTATTAAGCCACGCACAATTAAAACAAAAATTCAACATTTTTAATATTCCGTTTCTGTTTTCCATTGTATTGACCGTTGTCATATATGGTATTAATATTTTTTCTACAAACATTGTATTTTCTGAGCTTTACATAACGAGGAATAATAAAAACAAACGGAATTACATAAATTTTAATTAGAAGAAGCATAGACGAGCAAGTCGTTAAAAAGTCACTAAAGTGAAAAATGTTCAATGCAATGACCATTGATTATTATAGTCACGTAACGATGACGTGATGTAGCGGTAATGAAGAATCCAAATCTAACATCATTTAATGACATCCATGACAAAATGTCAGGTGCTTGAGCACTAATTCTGTCTTATTATTTCAATTATGTGCACTGTTATGATGATTAGTTTTCTTAGATGTAGAATTACATATGTAATCTTTCAGAGATAAATTATTAAGCAAAATTTCTTTCCTGTAAATTAAATGTACATATACGTAATATTTTTTTCTTGATAATAAATATAAGTGTTTTGTATAATAAATATCATGTTTTGTATTGTAATTATTCGAAATAAATGTTTCACTAACGATAATACTACCTATTGCGGAAATCACTATGTATAGACAGTATGAACAGGTATTTCTTAGAATTATTATGTATTCTTAGATTATTATGATTATTATGATTACGTGGACCAAAATATGCTTATTCTGCGAATCGTTTTAATAGGTATGATTATACTACATCATCCTAGTTAATTTTACATAATTTCGTTTCATGTGATAGAGCCCGATAATTGAGATAGATATCTTTCGCGTCATAGACTACGTAGTCAAGATTTAATATTTTGCTGTCCTAACGAGAAAAATATTAGCTACAATTTGTCAGCAGATTTAAGCAGAAGTACAGGCTGTATTATCAAATCGCATTAAGCTTACATTCTGTCGGCAGAGTTTGTCGACATTAGCAGTAAAAAATCGAATAAAAGAACTCTCGAATTAAATACAGATTTCAATTTCTCTCAAAATATTGAAAGTATGCCAAGGTCTATTTGATTTCTATCATTAATTTACGGTTATATTTTGTTTTCAAATTTTGCCATATTTGTGTCAACATTAAACAAATATTAAGTTCTGTCTCAATAATCTCAGTAATCAATAAAATTTATAGTAAGCACTTATATAATTTATAGTAACACTTTACAAGATCCATTCTCGATAGAATTGACTGAATCTGGATATATTTTTAATTCTATATATATATATATAATTGTATTTCGCTCGCTTTTCGTTACACTTTTGCATAATAATGAACAGTTTACAATTAAACCATTCGTATTCTAGAGTATTAAAATATTAATCTGTATTTTTTGAAAACTTTTGACTATATTCTTATATCGACAGAATATATTAACTGGAAATTCAGTCGATGAGTAAGCTACAAAAGATTAGATTTTAGAAATTCTTGTTAGGTAAGATAAAATCAGATAAAATCAAGATTGTGCAAAATAATTTAATTTATTTTTAACATTTCGATTTAGTAATGATTACAATTTATCAAAATCATTTATAATTTCTTTCTTATTTCGAATAAACCTTATATTTAATATATGTCTAGATTCATAACGAATCATTATAAGAAACTTCCCAAAATTATTTAGCTTGATATTCTTTTTATTCCAGAAATACATAGGCTATTCTAAAACTGACTATACTCTTAATCTTTTTGAATATTATAGATATATATACTATAGACTACATATGTACTATAGACATATATATATTTTGAAGAGAATTATCGGCGTAAATCAGAGATAGACATAGATGTGTTTAATGAATTTTTCACTTATTTCTAGCAAAAATAAAAATTATTATCTACTGTTTATTTATTATTAATTATTATTAATAAATATATATGTTATATATGTTAGCAAATGATATATAGATAATTACTAGATATATAGATATCTGTTTGCTAACTAAAATTTAATTTATTTTTAACGATATACAAGTTTGTTAAAAGAGTTAAATGTGCGGAGAAACGGAATGTTCATAAAGTTAGCATGTATCAATTGATTGAAGTTAATTATGATAAATCATGATTTGAATTAAGACCTGTATATTGCTAATATACAACATAAAAAATTTATAGAGGTTCTCTCTAAATTGCACAATTTTTTTGGATACACTTATGGTTATATATTTCTTGTCATATATAATCTTTCCGTTTCCAATTATCGGCGCGGATTACGCATCGTTACTATTAATGCCTGATTTCATCAACTGCGTTTAATTTTAATCTCTTTAGTTTAACTCACTTTTTATCTCTTTCTAACTCTTCCTTTAGAAAGAGACAAAAAGTGAGTGAAACTAAGATTAAAGTTAAACGCGGTTGATGAAATCGGGCATAAGTCGTGAATCGTTTAATCCTGATTTTTTGATCAATTTAGAGATTTCAATTTTTTTAACGAAAATTAATAAACTATAGATTAATAAAATAAATGATTAAATAAAAAGAATTTTGTTTGAAATTAAATTTCAAGGAATGAGGTAACAATAACGAAACTACTTTCAGTTAATTTCAACAGAGAATTAACAGAGAATTTTAATTTAGTATAAGTTCTAGTTACAAAGATATCTGGTATAAAAAATTTAAAAATAAATGCAATAAATAATCTCCTAGTCTTGCTAAGAAAAAATAAACTTCAAATCAACAGATTCAAAAAAAAAATATCTGTCTGAATAAAAGGATAATGTGGTACCAGGAAATATTAGTAATGCGTAAATTTAGTCAAATAAATCGCAGGAGATTTCATGGAATGTACCGTTCAGATATCATCTTATTTTTCATGCTATTATTTTTTCTTTGCGCCGCGTCGCACACACAAATTCACTTCATAATTTCTGCTAATTTACATGATGATCTTCCCTGCGGGCAATATCTTATAACAGAATCTCTCACATATTGCCTATTTGATAAATCACTCATCTCGAATAAGATATAAAAATAACTGTTTTCTGTCCTCCAGAATTTCTTATAGTGATCTTAAGAACAAACATAATAATGATTGTAAATTATCATTGTCTCTTTTTTATCTTCAAGTCAAATTTTTGTAGGTTTTTTATCAAGAAAACTATTTAAAAAATGTAAAATAACAATTTTTATTGCATTATATATATAATATATGTACAAAAAAATCTTACGTAAGATATTATATTTTTATTTATTTACAAATAAGCATAAGGGAAGATTTTTTTGTATATAATACTCAAGTAGAAATGCTATAAAATTAATAATTGTATTATTTTTTGACAATCTATTTTTCAGGGCATTTTATATTTATTGAATATTGAAAATAATTGACTAAAATAATATCCAAAGCAATTGACTAAAACAATATCTATTTTTTCCATAATCAAAAAATATAACAATGTTTCTTTAGTATAGAAAAAAAGTTACTTACGCCAATGTACCCTACGCAACGTTCTTCTAAACTGGTTTTAACTTATATTATTTTATATATTTCAAAGAACTCTGTATTATTAATATAGCAGTCTTTCTTCATATATAATAATAATTATTGAATAATTGAAGATAATGATGGGGAGAAAGGTAATTCTTATTAATTTATTACCGAAGTAACTATTCAATTTATTAATATCGAAAAATTATTAGAGAACAGTCCGAAAAATTTAGGCTTTATTCCTTCTACAGCTGGATTTTTAACATTCAACGGGTCATTTAACTCTTCCGGTCGGTGGGATCTGATATAAAAAAAAGGGCATTGATCATTCTCTATCTTTGAGATTGTTCTATTGCTTAAGCTTCACGGGTCGGTTTTACTGGATCTGATGTAAAAAAAGGCGTTGATCATTCTCTTTAAGATTGTTCTTCTATTTTTGTCAAATATCAACCAACGTATCATCTCCACCGGCGAAACTTAATAAATCTGTCATTTTCTATAAAACATAATAATAACGCAATTTTTTATAATGATATTTTGAGGCGTATAAGATCCATTTGTTATCCTATTTAGCTAATTATTCGCGAGATGTACATCTTATTCTTAATCGCGGCATTCGTATAAAATCGTGTATTGAAAAATAAATCGGACAATGAATTCTATATTCGCAAACATTTCATATTATAAATCTCAAATGTTTGTCGAAATATCTTCGCGTAAAGTGTGATAATAATTATCGCCTGCATGTGTGTTATAGGCTTCGTGTGTGTTATAGATTATTACAGTAATTACGCGTATCAATCGAATATTCCAAGTATCGTCGATTTATTTAACTGTCACATTTCATTATGAATGTTAAATCGATTTCTGCATAGCGGTAAATTTAATTAAAAAAATTACCATCGTGAAAGTAGTAAAATTATGGTCACCTAATTGATGTATCGTCACATTTTTAATGTTATTAAAATATAATTAATAATTGATTAATTTTCGATAAAAGTTTCGATTAAAGTATAATTAATAATTGATTAATTTTCGATAAACAACATAAAATTGTATCGCAACGGTAAATCTTTATGGAAGCGTAATCATTCATTATTGAAAGTAAAAATTGAAACAAAAAAATAGAAACTTTCATTATGGTTCTTTAATTATAGAATAATATGAATAATAATTATTTATTTAACGATACTTAGAGTCATATATATTTTTTAAATTTTTCTAAAATATGAACATAAATTAATTCTTATTATAATTAAATGATTGCTATATCACAACTTCATTCATTTCTTTAATCTTTTGATCTTAACAAGTAAAACACGATTTTGATTTCGTGTTACGATATAATACGATATAATAAAGTGTGTATTTCGTATGATTATGTCACGATTGAGAGTTTCGTGCAGAGTGTCCCACTTCAACATTTCAAATTTTAATTTTAAATACTTAAAATGTTTATAACAAAATATTTTTGTATTAATTAATATTTTTATATATATATATATACTTTTTTAAATATTTTAATATTTAAAATATTTCTTAATAATATAATTATTTTGAAACATATTATGTATAAAAATTAGATTTTTTTTACTTATATCTTTCAAAATTTTATCTCTAAAAAGAAATTTTTGTTAATTATATAATTTTTACACTATTTAAATAACAATTTAAGAAACAACTTGCGCATGATAATTAATTTTACAATTATTTTTAACATATTTTGCTTCATAAGGAATATATTTTCTTTTATCTTTTATTCTTCATTATTTATATTTATGAATTTAAAATACAATATATACAGAAAGAAAATTGAAAGGTGTCCCACTTTTAGATGATTCCTCTTTAATTTTTATTCGCAGTAATAAATGATTGTGATTCAATAAAGATTTATTGTTGCGATACAGTGTCGTTTATCAAAAGTTAATTAATTTTTAATTATTAATATTTATAGAAAATTATATTTTGATACTATAATCGTAATCGTGTTTAATAAAATAATTACAATTTATGAAGCGTTTTGCATCCCTACTTTATTACTCGAGTGTCATCGTGCGAATGATGACAAAGCCATAACAGCGTTACTGTTTATATTTTATATTAAAGTCGAACACCATATTATTGATAATTCGTTGCCGAAATATTTTACGTGCTATAACATATACTATTATACATGAAAATAAATTGCAAAAGTTTTTTAATTTATAGATTAATTATTTATTAAATAATTAATTAACATACGAAGCATTTCGCATTACTTTACTGCTCGAGTGTCACCGAGCAAAACCATACATACAAACAATAGCATGAACAAAGTCGAACATAATATTATTGATAATTTGTTACCAAAATATTTTATTTATTTATATTATAAAATATACACTAATGCAGAATATTAAATTATAGAAGTGTTTTAATTTATTGATTAAATTGATTATTTATTAAACAATTCAGAGCCTTTATGCTAATTATTTGCGTATATAATTGTTTTATTGTTTTATTGTTTTATTCTTTCGTAATCTCCAAATATATTTTGATTATCAAAGGAAAACCTAATTTTTTACTCCCATTTAGAGTAGTGTAACTTCATAAGGAGAGATGTAGAAGTATATGTTTATATAAAAAAGCCTCCTTAATTTTCGATAATCATTTCCTAAAATTTTTCGCACTTATTAAGAAACACTCTGACATACATAAGCGTCTTGCTATACAACACTAGTGCTACCGGCATTTCGTGCACATAGCATGGAACAAAACCAGAAATTGTGCACACTATGTTACCCTCTGAGAACATTCGTGGACACTGGCCTCGTAGTTCACATCTCGGTCTTCTCTCTGATAGCTGCGCTAAAATCGGAGAAGACATTTTTGTCGAAACGTCAAAACAACGTTTATTGATGGATTCTGGCATAAAAAGAGGATAACCATGACGATTCATAACTTGTATATTTTTTCGAAAACTGGAATATTATTGTATTATGCTGAGTGGAATAGGTTAAATAAATCGGGGATAACAAAGGAGGAGGTAATGTAATCGAGAATATAATTATTCTCTCGGTTAAAGTCTTATCTTTGATACATTACAGACATTTAATGATGATAAATTATAATTGTTATAACATATAAGTAACTCATATTCGTTATTATTATATATCAGAAATCTTAAATTTTGAAACACGCAAACATTATACAATGATAGAGAGAGATATACATACATAAATGTAAAAGATAATATTGCATTTATGTTTCAAGTATTAATTTGTTAAATTGTTAAGTAATTAAATAAATATTAATTTGTTAAATTGTTAAGTATTTAAGTATCAATTTGTCAATGTTATAATCTTAAATGTTGCAAAATTTAATAAATATGGTAATCCTATAACAATTATGAACAATCCTTAACGATTTTATCACAGATATATTTATAACATTTAGGAAGCAAAATTGATGTATGGAATGTTATTTTCTATAAAATCGTTTGTAAGTAAAATCTCACCGTTGGATCCTAAGGAAGGATTTTTGTATTACAAGACAAGCAAATATACACTTCATTATTTTGAAACACCATCAGGTCTCAAGTTTGTCTTGAATACTGATAATGCCAGTCAGAATGCCAGAGAATTATTGCAACAATTGTACAGAGAAGTAAGATTTTATACCTGTTTCTAGTGGAAATACAAATTTATATATATATAATTGTATATTTTTTATTTTAGGTATATTTGGAATATGTAGTAAAAAATCCACTATGCCAATTAAATGAACCTATACAAAGTGAATTATTTAAAATAAAAGTAGATGAATTATTTAAAAAATCTCCTCTATTTTTAAGTCGATCATTATAAATAATAAAAAATAAATTCTTTATATACATGTATATATACAAAAAGAGCTGAGTCTTTTTTAATAATGAACTGATTAAGTATCAAATTATATTATTTTAATTTTGATTAAGTATCATATTATCTAGCATGTAGTAATAATGACACAGGTTAAGCATTTGCATAGTTTATGAAAGAAGTGAAATTGAAAATTGACAGTCTTAAGATAAAATGAGAACATTGAATAACTTCTGTGTTACTCTGGATTACTTGAGCTAGTTATATATGTCATTTATAAGTATATATAATAATATAAAATTGAAATTAAATAAATCTCGAAAATATGCATTATATTTTAAGTTAAAGTTAAATATTTTTTGAATTTTTCATAATTCTATAAAAGAGAAATTTTGTTTTATTTTCATTTTTAATCTTTTGTAGTTTATTTTGACTTTTAAAGAAATATATACAATGTATGTTACAATATGTAATATGTAAAATAATAATGAGGCGTGTTTAAAAAATATTTTTGTATTGTACAATATTAATAATAAGCAAATACAGGCAAATAAAATTATATAATCTCTTATATATTCTCTTATATAATTATAGATTATATAATAAATGCGAATATTATTCTAAATTATTATATTAGATAATTCTAATTAATATTTGTTTTATATGCAATAAACATAATATAATAGATATTTGAGAATCATATTTAAACATCATTCACAAAGTGTTTAAGTATCTTAAATAATATTGTAATTAAAACTAAATTATTTTTTAATATATATATATATTTAATATTATAAATTTTGTTGGATATATTTTAAACATTTTTGGAAAAAAACACAAAATTATTTCTAATAAAAATATTTAACAAATTATACTAAAATATATATAAAGAGAGAGAAAACTTATGCAATATATATTTGTTAAGAAAGGAAGAAACAAATAAAATTATATTTGAAAACAGTTATCTCTTTCTGTACGATTTAATATTATTAAATCATGATACATTCGTACAGATATTACATATATAATTTTGTAAAAATATTTTTAATTATAGCTTTTGGAGAAACAAGGATTTAATTATGCAATTTTTTGAAATCAATGTGCAATTAATATAATATTACATATTACAATTATATTGTATTTATATACATATATATATAAATGCATTACTGATTTCAAATATATTTATAATATAAATTTTGTTTAAATATAACTAACAAAATTTGCATGTGTGAAGAAGATACAGCAATTTGTGTCAATTTAAAATCTGAGTTATCTAGTGTATTCAGAATTTCTTTTGTGAAGCTATTGATTGATTTGATTATTTTCAATTTATAAGAATAAAATATATAAAATTGACATTTATGTGATAGGATGTTTGATAGAAATAAGGCTATTTGTCATAGTACATATATTTTCATACAGCAAGGACAGATAGGTTTTCTGTGAAATATGCATATTCAAATATTCTTATATATATATTGGCCGATAGATTAAACAAGAACGCGTAATACTTAAAGACATAATGAGCAGTATTCGAGTTATAAAATGCAGCGATAATTCGCGACATTAACTTTCATCTTTGTATATTTTTTTCTTAGCTTATATTGACCGCCCACCCGTTACAAATCAGATTTTGATAATATTTGGAAATAATCTAGATATAAATAATAGAATCATTTCATCTATTGTATAATAGTAATATTTATATATAATATTTATATATAAAATATCAAGTAAAGAATGATAAGATTCTCAAGTTAAAAACAGGATTATTTAAAATCCTCGGCTTCTTAAGAATCAGATGTGGATGATAGTGCGTAAGTTTCAAGGAAAATTACTTTTCTGAAACTAAATGAAAAATTGTATGCAGAGCACAAATTTTTTTGATATCCGAATTTCCGATTCAGCGATTCCTTGACATTTTTTTAGTCTAGTCTACTTCTTTAGCGGGTTATGATGGATTTTAAAAATGAATCTTAGATTCGAGATTAATTTAAGCACTTAATATTGCACTTAATAAAATTTATGCCTTGTACTATCATTTAATTTCAGAAAAGTTAATTTTCAGTGAAACTTACGCATTATCATTTGCTGCGTCTAACTTTTAATAGTCCGAAGAATTTAAATTGTGTTTATAAAATAATTGTCAACAAAATATTTACGAGAAGAAAATTTTTTTGTATATATTCGACCCTTTCTTCCATTGTTTATAACGAATTGGAGGTCAGTACGTATACATATATATTTATATATATATAATACGCTCAGTAAGTTTCCGATATATGTATAATCACAGCGCAAATGCACAGTTACTAAAATTATTTTACCGTACTTTTATTTCTTCCCTTGTAATATTCAAAGTATATGCATATTGCGTATGTCTTTATGTACAATCAGCGCATTATATAGTATTATGTAATTTAATACATATATACACACTCAACAATGTATATACGCATCTACATACGTCGTGACGTTTTATCGAAACACGTGCATATCTTGACACCCACAGGTTCAGTCTTAATTTTTTTTAGCAATGCAAGCTTTCGTCTGTACTAGTAAGGCTTTGTCTTTCGTCACAAGGCGTGAACATTCGATTACCAGAGATCTGCGACACGGTTGGTATTGGCTCCTCTATAACAGACAATCGTTTCTCGCGATCCGTAGATACCGCTGAAGTGTGAAAAAATACGTTCCTTAAAGTGGCCACGTTGACGCGTTCCCGCGAAATGTCTTCTACAGGACTCTCGACGCTCAATTCACCGTTCAAATTCCTACAAACACGTTCATTAACAAACGCAGTAATTTCACGAGTTTTGGTATTTGTTGTTAGTCTCGTGATTCGTACTTGGATATCTTTTGTGAGTCCATTTCCGGTTCTGAATCTTTGTTTCGCTTACGACCTCCTGTTGAGCGATTATTTATTCCGCAGCCTTCCAATTTGCTACCTACCACCCTCTCTTGATCCGCTTCGATCACACTGACGTGATCATCGAAACGGACTCGTTCCGAACCGCCGTCCTCCCCGCACGTAGTCCAGTTACTCGAATCACTGCATTGACGATCAAATGTGAGCTTACGACGAGTGCGTTTTGCTAAGCCAGGTGCCATTTCTTCTAACGAACTTAAAGAAGTGGCTTGTCCAGCAGAGTCCATGTGACCGCCATTAGTAGAGCTAGCCGCCTGTTCTCCTTCTGTGCTTCTGCCACCGCTGATCGAGCTGCCATCGATCTACACATGTATATAAAAGACGATAATAATACTAGAAATTACTTTAATTTCTTTTAATCAAATTTAATATATGATATAAGTATACGAAGTAAACCTTAAAATTAAGAACTGAACCAGCCAAAGCTCTTGTGGAAGCTGCGCCATCATCTAAAGCGATGGAAGCATTTACGGATTTTTCTGACAAACTAGTAGCCGCGGAAGCGGTCTCGCTGCATGAACTGAAGCGTTGCGTAGACGTAACGTCAGCCTGGACCTCCAACCTGTATATGTAATAAAGTATTATGCTACGTATAATATATTACAGAGAGAAGAGGAAGCGCTATCAAAAGCGCACGAGAATAATATACCTTTGACCTCCAGGAAGTACGCTGGAAGCTATACTTCCCGCAAGACTAGTGCCAGCCAGGGCCACGTTGCTGGCACTTTCACGATCATTTTCCCGACCCAATTTCTCCAATTGACTACCACTACCCAACGAAAGCGAAGCCTCCCCTATCGAAGGATTACCACCGCGATGACTCGCGACGTCTATCGATGCTGCATCTGCAACATTACAGCAATTTGTAAATCCAATTATTCAAATAAAATAAACAATATTAAAAGCTCCTCGAAATTAACAAATTAAAATGAATAATAAAAGGCAGTAAAGAGCCAACGCAGTTGTAGGGCGTGAAAAAATATTTTCCAAGACGATCAATTTTAAAGATCTATCTTCTTTATTCCATACGTTTCGGACTCAATTCGAGCTTTCTTCAGTGATTATGCATGTATGTGTGAAGAAGGCTCGAATTGAGTCCGAAACGTATGGAATAAAGAAGATAGATCTTTAAAATTGATTGTCTTGAAAAAGATTTTTTCACGCCCTACAACTGCGTTGGCTCTTTACTGCCTTTTATTATCCAATTATCCAACTTTCGACATGAGATACAAACAGGTGTCGTAATTAAAAAGGATTTAATCGGATGACACGTGTGGATAAATGTTTACCTCCGCCGTTGCGCACACCTAAAGCCCCCATAAGCTCGTTTTCGTCGTCGAAATCGAAACGTACTCCGGTACCACTTGTGGAAACTCCACAACCTCCGCTTCGACAGAGCGACACCGGAACCACTCCGTAGACATAGAACAATAAAATGGGTACACCGATACCCACAGCCAATCCTGCCAATACTGGTGACACTAAAACCTGCGGAGAGTTAAAACAAAGGAGTTAAAATCAATTGTAAAAGTGTCTCTTCTTGTTGAGAAATTTTTATCTCTCATAACGCATCGTTTGTCGAGACAAGAAAAAATTATGATCAAAGTGTAGTCTTTATAGAGATAATATAGTTAGCGTGTCTTTAAGGCTTCCTTCTCTCTTGTAAATAATAGAGCCTGTTAAGTAATATAAATAGAAGCAGATACATCGAAGGCCATCGATATAATTTAACGACGTAAGGAAATCCGATGATAAAAGTCTAACATTTAATGTTGCTTATTATCCGAAAAAATATGTAATCAATTTAAACAGATCACTTATGACCTAATATCCGGTCTCTTTCATCTACGGGACGATAACTAATCTTATCATTATATAAAGATAATAATATCTAAATCAAATCTCAACTTCGAGGTATCTTAGTTCATCGATTTATCATTTTAGAGTTTCATTTATCAGTGAGGAAATTAAACTGTCATTGTATGCATTTCCATGCATTTTTCCCTTGTCGTGTCTCTCATAATTGAATAGAAATAGAACGGATAGAATTAAACAGATCACTTATGACCTAACATCCAGTCAACTTCGAGATATCTTAGTCATCGGTTTATCATTTTAGAGTTAGATTTATCATTTTAGATTTTAAAATTAAACAGATCACTTATGACCTAACATCCGATATCTTTCATCTACGGGACGATAATTAATCTTATTATTATATAAAGATAATAATATCTAAATCAAATCTCAACTTCGAGGTATCTTAGTTCATTGTTTATCATTTTAGAGTTTCATTTATTAGCGAGGAAACTGCAGAGCAGGAAACTAAACCGTATGCATGTCCATGCATTTTTCCCTTGTCGCGTCTCTCATAATTGGATAGAAATAGAACGGATAGAATTAAACAGATCACTTATGACATCCGGTCAACTTCGAGGTATCTTAGTTCATCGGTTTATCATTTTAGAATTTCATTTAAGTTTCAGTGAGAAAACTGCAGAGCAGGAAACTAAACCGTATGCACGTCCATACATTTTTCCCTCGTCGCGTCTCTCATAATTGGATAAAAATAGAACAAAGGCAATGGTTGGCAGTCATCGGCTACGCCGATGATGGCGCGAATGCAGGCAAAGGCGCGCCGATTTTCAGATTTCCTGACAGATTCCGGAACGGAGCGACATAGAGAACGCGGGGGAAGAGGCGGCGGAGAGGAGAGCCACCAGGGAGGGGCAGAAGGAAGAGGATATTGATCGGGAGTAGGCATGTGCGCGCATGTCGTTACCTCTTCCTCGTCCCACTCTTGCGGCGACGAGCCCTGAGGTGAGCGACAATGGAACATGCGTCGCCCACATCGGCCAGTACCTCGGGGTCCACGTCGGCGCCGCGTCAATCAAGGGTAACGCGCGCTCGAGGCGCCTAGGTCGTGGAAGAAGTCGGCTCCGGAGGGCGTGTCGAGGTAGCCGCGCTCCTCTCCCATGTCGGGTCGTCGAACTACGCCAGTCCGTCGCGAATCGGCGCAGGATCGGCGGCGACGGACGTAACCGGGAAGAGGCAGCGACACGTAACGAGGAGGGTTTCATTCAGCGACGCTGATTTCACGGTGTGCCAGACATCGTGTACATGTATGTGTAATATGTACGTATGGTAATTGAGTAGACGTGGGTATAATATAGTCCGCTGCACATCGGTGGGGTATCGTCATTCGACAGCGTACATGCCTTGTTAATGCTGGCTGGGAGGCCGGACCAGGTTGGCTGAGTGAAAAAAAAAAAAAAAGAAAAAAAAAGATACACCCGACCTGACTGCAGAGGAGACTGAAGAGAAATAGTAAGGGAAACCTACTAAGGACAACGAGGGAACTATGTCGGACCTGGACGACGAGACCGATACTTCGTGCGGGGAGGAGCAAATTGTCTCGGACTGGGAAGTCCAGAAGGAGTGGCTCGAGAGCATATTGTCCAAGTACCACGACGGGAGAGCGGTTAGTCACGATAGATATACGATATACGTAATGATGCAATGTTTAGATGTAATTCCGATAAGTCGTAGATGTACCTGATGCGTTCGATTCAAGCACCGTTGATTATCTGATAACGATTTCTTCAGGTCGAAGTCCTGAAGTTCAACGTAAGCCCCGGATGCACGACCAGCGAGAGCGTGCTGAGCGCAATCACCAGCGTTACAGGGAACTATTTGTTGGCCCCGACGACAGATCCAATGGATAAACCGTTGGATAAGCGCAGATTGTCCATTATCATAAAGCAACTCCCTAGAGATCCGTTTAGCCGCTTCTTCGTAACGGAAGGTCAATTCGATCTCCGAGAGATTAAGTTTTATACCCAGGTAAGTGATAAGATGATAGAGTGATCTTTATCCGTTTCATGCGTTCCTGATACCGCGCACTTGTATGTGTACGTCAGGTGATGCCAGATTTGAAGGAGTTCAATCGAAGACAGCTGGGACCGAGCCCGGAGGAACCGATTATACTACCGGTCCCGGAATGTTACCACGCTCATTACAGTCCCGCAGGTGGAACTGACGACAGCCCGGTGCTGCCGGAATCGATACTAGTCTTGGACGACCTGGGCGCTTCGCGCTTCGAGAGCGTCAAGTTCTCGGAGGGGCTAACGTTGGACCAAGCGACGGTCGCGTTGGATGCCATCGCCCGCATACACGCTCATTCCCTGTCGATAAAGGTCGTGGACGGGGAATCTCTATCCGAGCGTTACCCGTTTCTCTTCCAAACGGCCAAAGCGACAGATTCGTATCAACAACTGGTGGAGCGCGGTTTACCGCAGTTGGCGCATTTTCTAGAGAGCAGACCGGGTCTGGAAGCGGTTCTCGAGACTCTGCTAATTCTACGACCCCGCACTAAAGACATAATCTCGGCTCTTCTCGCCCCGGAGGGCCCATTGGCGTTGATAACTCACACCGACTTCTGGAGCAATAATCTACTCTTCAGAGACACCTGCGGAAGTGCGGAATGCTACATTCTCGATTGGCAGATGGTTACTTACAGTCGACCGACGAACGATGTCGCATTGTTGTTGGTGAGTTCAGTGCCCACCGAATTACGTCGCAAACATACCGAATCACTTCTAAACACGTACTGGGACAAGCTGAACTGGACATGCTCGCGTCTCGGCCTAAATATTCCCAAGGACCTGGGTTACACCAGAGAAGATCTCGACAAGGATTATAGAAAGTCCCAATTGCTGGCGCTTTTACTTTGTATCGGATCGGTGGACGTCGCGCTCGGTGATCCCCTCACAGAGCAACGACTGATCGACGTCCTCGAAGATCTGTATAACGATGGCGTGCTGACGGACGAAGCTGTCGTCGCGACAAACATAGCCGATCCATAATCACTGCTGCCACCGTTGACACACATTAGCGTATGCACCGAAGAATGAATATTTCTATCAGGGCTGTGACTCGAAGCGAAGAGTTTCACGTTGAAGCAATAGGTACTTCAATAGCCCATACGTAGCTTAAAGATGCAATCTTTGTGTTTCCAACCCAAAGGAGGCTTAAGCCAGCAATAACACGAATGCGGGCGACGAGGAAGGTAGTTGCAAAAAAGCACGTCGGAAGAATATAATGGACGTTAGAAACTTGCGCTACTCTCTCAGTTTCTTTCTCTTTGCGACGAGACTACTGTAAACGAGCGGAACTAATTGATCAAGATCAAAAATGCTTAAGCATAATGTCTCGATTATACATTAGTGTAAGCTTTGTCAACTATTACTCTTTGAAAACTATAATGATATTTTAATGACTACTAGTGCAAGCTTCACTTGCAATTCAATGAAAGTAAGATAAAATCGGAGGCAAACTTTCTAAGAGAAACCATCGCGTCAAAATATTGATTTCTTATTAACAGTGCTATCGGTTTTTCCATTGTAAATTTTCAACCCAGTTTTCTGCTTATACAGAAATTGTTGATGAACGTCTACGCTGTGCCAAATCATTAAAGATTTAGGCAAGTAGTTGTGATACAATTACTAAGATGAAATTAATTAGATTCGTGATTATAATGCTACAGAACATACATCACAGTTATAGAGTATTTTCGAGATGTACATGAAACATAAAACAATTATGTTCCATCTGCCCGAATACGCGTCCCGTGATAAACTTCTTCCGACAATTATTCCAGCGAAAATGCGCTGTTTTGTTAACGCTATATACAATTATTGTATTATCCATTTCCTCTGTATAAACTATATGGATAAAATATACCTTGATGTTATCATGAATAACAAACCGAGTTCCTTCAATTAATACAGACAAATCAACAAACAATTTCTGTTTTTCGTTTTTCAACAAAAGAAAATCAAATTTACGCGAGGAATTATTCATTAATTTTTACTAAGCTTTTAAAGATTTTTCAAACAATAAGTAAAGCGTTATAATATTTAGAATCCAATGCTTATGAAAATCACGATTTTTCAAAACAATAAGTAAAGCGTTATAAGCGTTAGAATTCAATGCTTATTAATTATGAAAATCACGATATCTAGATATATGATTAATTAATATTTGGCAAACATTAAAACTAATATTAACACACACACACACATACACACGCGCGCGCACACGCCCACACACACACACACACACACACACACACACACACACACACATACACACACACACATACACACTTACTCTCTCTTTCTTTCTCCTTCTCTCTCTCTCTCTCTCTCTCTTTCTTTTTCTTCAATCATTAAGAAATATTTAATAAACTTACCGATGCAGTAACTCCTCCGGCAATAAAAGCATTTCTCTTGTGTTTGTTAGCCTTCTCATACCTTGTGTACAATTTTTGTCCCACCCACACCGGTATACCTTGAATATAAAATATATGATATTATAATAACATATTTTTCTTTTTTTTTTTTGGTGTGATTTCCATATATGTATATATTTTTTAAAATATTATAATAACCAACCTATAATCATGGCCGGAAATGCTATACCAGCTACAAGACCGATTCCAATTGGCGCTCCCACTAGAGTTCCAAGTTGCCAAAGAATCTTCTTCTTTCTGGACCACGGCTTTTTACCCCAAAAAGTGCAGCCAGAAGGACTGCAAACAGAAGAATGTTTAAACACGTTTGTTTGGCTGTTACATATTCGTAGCTCATTCAAAGTACAAACATACCTAAGATAATGAAGATCGCTTATTTCTTTCATGCAGAGCCAACAAAATTCTGCGCCGCAAACTGCACACGTCATATGATTGCAACTTCCATCGTCCATTTTGACAATCAGAACCTGACATCTAGGACACGGTTTTATGTCATCTCCTAAACAGGTCATAAATTATAACATGACATCAAAATTCAATAAATCGATATTACGTTTTGTAATGTGCAAACTTTTACTCACTATGTTGTGAATCACTTTGACTGAAACTTAAAGAAGAGCTACGCTCGTAATATTGAGAACGTTGCGCTCTTGCAGCATCACACGTTTGATTAGGATGCCAGCGCGCTTTACAATGATAGCAAAAGTATGAATCGCAACCAGGTCGCTCGCAACGTAATTTTGGGCATGAGGCGCAACCGCTGGCGATTACAGCAAAACTGCAATCTGGAGCAGGACACCATCTTGCATCGGGTTCTACAGCGAGGACTCTTCGAACCATAAAATCCTCATACTTCTCTAATTGTGTTTGATCATTTAGAATCATCCTAATATCTGTCGAACAAAAACATAAGACAGAAAATCGTAAATATCAAGGGTTTATAAAAATAAACACGAGATTTGTACGAGTATAATTAGAACAATGCACACTCACCATTTGGATGCAACGGCTCTGAACATTCAGGGCAAGCAATATTGACTCTCGACTCGGAGATTTCTACTTTCAAATATTGTTGAAAACAGTCGTAGCAACTGCGATGGTGGCAAGATTGGATAATAGGAAAAAATTCTATAGGCAGCTCAGCCAAGCATAACGGGCATTCCATTAGCCCATTTTCATTACTCTGAAATAACACATTATGTAAAAAAGATTTAACGATAAATCGTCAAAGATAAAGATAAATATTCGTCAAAGAGAAATTTATTGAAATACTTCTATTTCCCAATACATATTAACACGATTAAAATATATTAATACGATTTTGCTAATACCTTTCCTGCAGAGGAAAGTACAGAGCCCTTGCTGGAAGCACGTTGTAGATCAATGTTGTGAAATTGAAAATGGCTCGAGCCATTGCTTACTCTGGCCTCTCCCTTTTCGACGTCCGACATTCTGCCACTTGCTTGATCTTTAGCTGTGCAAAAAATATGTTTTATCTTGAAAAATTAAATTCATTTTTACAATTATCATTGCAGCCTAATAGGATTCAAAAGATACCTTTTGCATTCTTATTGCTTGCGCTAGGCGTCCTTGTGATACGACGGCCGATAAGCGGACTGGAATACAATAATCTTCGCAGGGAAAATCGGGGAAATATCCTCCGAGGACGAGGTGGACCCCCGTTACAACCTCCCGGCCCATTATCGCCTTCTTTAAACATCCTGAAAAAAAATCGAGAAAAATTACATGGCGTTATTATAAGGTCATATTCGTAATATTTAAAATAATACATCAAATTGTACAATTATAACAAATAAATAAAGCTCTTGAAATTTTTGCCAATCACGATTTATTAAAGAAATTTTTAATAATAAATATTACACTTAAATTATTTGATAATAAATATTACACTTTTTAATAATAAATATTACACTTAAAAAATATTACACTGTTTTTAATTGTATTTCACTGTTGTTACATATTATCAAAACATAAATTGGTGAAAATAATTCAATTAAAAACTGATTTGAGTTAAAATGTATACAAAATTTCTTCAAAAAAAATGTCCAGCTGATTAAACAGAACTTTAGATTAAGATATTATAATTAGATATTAATTAGAGAATACATCATTCTACTTTTTTTATATACAAATTTGTAAATAATACATTTTATAATTACATTATACATCATTCTACTTTTTTTATGTACAAATTTGTAAATAATACATTTTATGTATTATTTACAAATTTGTGAATTGATATAGTTATATAATACATGATATGAGCAAAATATTGCGAATATCAATCAAATAATAAAAACAACTCCGGCAAATTTGTAAATTACACACGTACTCGCATTAATATTATTCTCGCTGCTACCTCATCTACTCTCAGTTCAGTAACTCATTATAAAGATAATTGAAAACGATCGACTTGAGAGACGATAGCATATATATATAAAATTATGTTTTTACCAAGAAATGTTATTCATAAAATTCATATTCATACTGTGTTATACTTAAGTGTGTCTCAAGGTGTTACAAAAATAAGAGCAACTCTCGAGAGGAAAAAAAAAGATACGATAAATTCAAATAAAGCGCATATAAATTGAACGAAAAAAATATTTCATTTAAAATCACACATTCTCTGATAGGAATTTCAGAAGATACACATAATAGCATTCGAAAAAAATACATAAAAATATATAATATAAAATATGTAATATATATATGAAATAAAAATAATATAAAATGAGTATACATGATAATTAATGAAATATGTAATTAATATGAAAATATGTGATATACGTGCACAGCCGAGAGTTTTTTTTATGGAAAAATGAAACGTTTGAAAGTATCGCTTTCAAGGTATCCCGTTTTAACGCGTTATCAGATTTATCGCGGTAGCTGCTATATCCTCGTCTCACCTGTTTTTATAATGCACATTTGACACTTTTAGAATAACGGCGGCAGAGTTTTATTTTAGTCATGAGACATCGCACGTCAGCCGCGCATACATTTATAACTTTAACAGTTTTTCGTCAAAGCGAATTCCCTGCTTTCTCTCTGACGGAGGAATGACATACGCAAGTCGCAAAATGCACGATGATCATTGGCGATTTCACCGCGTCTATAGGACGTATGAATAATCAATGTGTGTTGCAAAATCTTAAAAGTCACGTAATGCGCATAAAGTTGAGACACGATTCGAAGAAGAGAGATCGTGTCTTCTCTGCGTAAAGTACTTTCAATAAGGTATCCTTAATATTATGTCACTCATTTATCGTCGAATTTAAATCAGTTCCGGTAATAAGAAATGCATTGCTTTATGCTAAATACAAATTGTATTGTATCATAATTGACGATCAATAATAAAAAAAAAATATTTGTTTAAGCAACGTCCGATTAAAAATATCATTACAAAAATAAGATTTTATTGCCACTAAAATATGCATATAATTTATAATTTAATTTATTAAATTATAAAATTACTAATTTATTAAATTAATTTATTAATTTATTAAATTATTAATTTATTAAATGATTAATTTATTAAAGCTTCTAATACTTTGAACAAATAATTTATGTGAGCCTCATTTAATATAGAATATAAAATATATAAAGTATATAACAATAAATAAATTTAAAAAAAAAATATATATATATATATATATATATCAGGATGTCCCGAAACTACCGCTCCATATTTTAAAGGTAGATTCTCTGGCCAATTTAAAAACGATTTTTCCTCAGCGAAAATGTCGAGGCACTAATAGTAGTTTTCGAGTTATAAATGATTGAAAATAAAGGGTTTTTCGCAAACTAAGCCTTATGGGAATAAAATATTAATAAAGTCACATTCTTTAGTTAATTTTAGGTAGAGTTTATTTTAATAGAATTTTAATTTAACGCTTAGTTACAAAAATACATCATGATAAAAATTGGGAATATGCAAAAAATAATGATCTTCTTCGACATTTTCGCTGAGGAAAAATCGTTTTTAAATTGGCCAGAGAACCTACCTTTAAAATATGAAGCGGTAGTTGCGGGACATCCTGTATATATATATATATATATATATATATATATATACAAATTTATAGAATTATAAATTTAAATACATTATAGAGTAAAATATATAAAATATAATCAAATAAGAGAGTTCTCTCACATACACACCAAAAAATTTGCATCCAAAAATAAACGGTAATGTCATTCATGTATGTTATAATAATCTTTCAGTATCCTTTTTACATAGATAAGTTGGAATTGTTATCTCCTCGTCAAAAATACACTGATACACATATTTCTACATCGAGCTCTTTAAAGCAGGTATCGTAAAAATCAACTCCGACTCGGAAGAAAGACGCGTTGCATTCCTCCGACAAATTCATAAACAGCTATAATTAATAAATGACACGGTTCGTATCGAAATTCAGATGACGTAAGTCGATTAAATGTTCCTCATTCCGCGTATTCGATTGGAAACGTGGCATCGTCCATCGAAGACGAGGGATCGTCGCGACGAAAGTCTAACAACTGTCACAGAAACGTCAAAGATCTCGTTGTCGCGAATATCGAGCAATCGTCGTTGCTCGTACACACAACAAATGCGCTCTCGACAGGTGGGTAAGGTAAGGTAAGGGCAAGTGCGGCGTGCTCCGAGAATAATACGCGACATAATAATCGAGGATTCTGTTTACCAGGCGGGACGCGCATTACGTCGTTCTCTGCGTCAGCGAGCGAGTCGCCTGCCAAGGACGAACGATCTCTCGTCCCTCCGGTCCCGGCGACAGGAGTAAAGAGTTCGATAAGGGGGAGAGATAAAGCGGATTCATCTGTGTTTTATCCGACCTTTCACGCGTTGATCATTCGCATTCGTGCACAGGTGCAAACGAGGAATCGGGTGACTCACGACCAGTCTTCTCCCGAGACGACAAAACGGGCAATTCGTGCGTCGACCGGGGCGAGAAAAAGGACACGTACCTTTGTCGCAATCGCTATCGAATCTAGTTAGCTGAACAGTCGGGATGTACGCGGCACCGCGATACGTCGTAGGACGCCCGGATCGCGCAGAACTGGACGAATATCCGTGCAATTTGTTGGTTAAGGATGTTCGCTTGACACAACAGCTGACTGTCCCGTTTGCGACGGTATTGCACGGTAGAGGAGATCAACTGAGACGGCCACGCGCAATCGTGATTCGGGACGCGCCTCGGCAGCGCCGTCTAACGGCGATAATCGACATTACGTCTCCAAAAAATTCAAAATGATGGAACCGATGCGTGCGAATATATATACATATTTATATTTGTATTAAGATATATTTCTCTCTTTTTCTCTTTCTCATATTAGCGGATTATTACTTATATGCATTGTAATTACAATATGATATGCGTATATTAAGTTTAATTAAGTATAAAAGAACTATTGTAATAAATCTTAAATTATAAAATTTAAAACAATCTGTATATAAAAAAATTTTAAAAATGTTTATGTAAATAAAACAAATAATGTTATGAAAATGTAAATAAAATAAATAATGTGATGAAAATGTTATAAAAAATATATACTAATGTTATAAATAATATATATAATAATATATATATATATATAAAATATATATAATCCCTATAAGATACAATATTCCTAAAATATTGTATAAATATTATTAACAGTTAATAATATTTATACAATATCCTAGGAATATTGTGTGCTTATAGGAATATATATGCATATAATATATATAATATATATAATAATGTTATAAAAATAAAATAAAAAAAAATATATATATATATATATATATATAAAATAATGTTATAAAAATAAAAAAAATAATGTTTATGTAACAATGATCAGATATATCACAATATAATATAGATTGATGTAATATTGATAACATATAACTTTAATTGGCTTTAATACAAATATAATAAATCTTATAATAAATCTAATATAATTAATTTTCTTCAATTATGATATAATCAACTGTATATAATATTTTTTATCTATCACATAATATATTCTTTATGTACATTGCATTGGATAATATGTTCACATATAGTAAAGGCACTAGAATTATGTACAATAAAATATATTCATCTATTCTTGATATCCTTGCCAACTACATCAGTCACTGAGGAAAAACCATTAGTTTCAAGTATTTCACATAATTCCCGTTTGATTTTGTCTACTATTGGTGGTCCATTATATACAAATGAAGTATAAAGTTGTATTAAGGAAGCACCAGCTTTTATTTTGACATAAGCGTCAGCACCAGAAAAAATACCACCTACACCAATAATTGGAATGCTGCCATGTGTTCGTTTATACATATCGGAAATGATAACGGTAGAAATATCAGCAAGAGGTGCACCGCTAAGACCGCCACTTTCTTCCTTATTCGAATTAATTAAATTCGGTCGCATGATTGTTGTATTGCACAAAACTAAACCATCAACTTTAGAATTCTTCTTTAAAATTACATCTGCTACATCTTGTCGTTCAGAATCTGATAAATCTGGCGCTAGCTTCAGAAGTAATGGCTGTTTACTATTGAACAATTCTCTTGCTACATTTATTCGGGTCAATAATTGTTCTAAGTTCTTCTTGTTTTGCCAGGATCTTAAATCTGGAGTATTAGGACTAGACACATTTATCACAAAGTAATCTGCCACATCCATGAATCTTTTTATGCCATCGATATAATCTTGAACTGCATCGTTTGTCTCTTTGTTTTTCCCTAAATTCACACCAAGAATACCATTAAAATTCTTATTCTCTTTCAACTTCTTAAGGTGTTCCCATACAACATCATGACCATCACTATTAAATCCATATCTATTTATAATTGCATTATCTTCCGGCAGCCTAAACACTCTTGGTTTTGGATTACCAGATTGCGGTTTAGGTGTCACAGATCCTGCAAAAGTTATAAGATATTTTATTATTGGATTATTTTATTACTTATAACTTTAATTTATTATTAATTTTATTATTTACAATTATACACAGATTGTACCTATTTCTACGAAACTGAAGCCAATCTTGTGCAACCCTTCTACTGCCTCTCCTTGTTTATCGAATCCCGCAGCTATGCCAATTGGATTCTTAAATTGCAAACCCAATACAGTAGTTTGAAGTAAATTGGGATCTTCTGTTTTCTGCTTCGACACAAGACCCCATTTCAAAGATTTCACTGCAAGATTGTGGGCAGTTTCTGCATCTATCAGTTGAGCTAGAGGTATGACAACTTCGCTGTAGAACTTTTCGTTACCCTGATAGAGTGAAATACCACTGAACAAAGCAACGGCACTGCTTGTTACGGTGAAAAGCGATTTAAGTTTTGCCTTGTTGCTTAATCGTTGTGCCATCTTAGCATCTGAAACATTTAATCAAACTTGTAAAAATTATCCTAATTCAATCAATATATGTGCGAATATAAATTTCAATTTTACTGAAATATCTAACAAGCTAAAACTCACGTGATTGTTATCTAATAAATAACAATTAAGTTAAGTTAAAATTAATAATTTTTATTAAATATATAGATTGCAACATCACAAATATAGGTCACAATTTTATGAAAATCATCATTCTTATTCTTTAATTATAATAAATCACTGTTGAAACATTTCAAATGAAGAAAAAAATATGTAAATAAACAGAGACGAACCTGAGAACGGGCTTGTTCTTTTTAGCTGCACTATTGCACTAGTGTAATTAGTTAGAGTGAAAGAAAATATGTTTGTCTTTTTCCAACTTACTACAGCAGTGCAACTAAAAAGAACAAACCCAATGAGAAAAATGTCAAACATTATGATTGGTCATATGAGTTCTTTTCAGAAAATAACCAAAATATTGAAACAGTTTTACCAACTGGTTAATAGAGCAGTTTTTGTATCAGTAATTGGTAAAACTGTTTCAGTATACTGATTATTTATTTTAAAAGTTTATTGTTGTCACGATATTAACGAAATAAATGGAATACATTCGTAAGTTACAATTTTATTATTAATAAATTATTATTATTATGTTATTATTAACAAATAATTGATTTGATCATTGTTCTTTCTATATTATTCGAAATACTCAGTTATACGATTGGAGTATAATTTCGAAGCACGTATTTCGCGTTCATTTAATTAAATAATTAAGAATGGATATGCGACAGGATCAAATCAAAATTATAAATTATCAAAATAATAATAATAAATTATTATTTTGTTGCAATCCTTACGAGGAATAAATAATAATTATTATAATAATTATTCTTCTAATAATACTTACAATTAAAAATATTTTGTCCGAAATATGCTTTATCGTAGAATTACTTGACGATCTAAATATATAATTCGATTAAGAAACGCGCAATAAAAACGAATAAACATAAAGGAAAGCCTTGTGAGGTATCGTTTAATAAATAATTAATCTGTGTGAATTAAAAAAATATACTTGTATACAAATTTCTCATATATGTACGCGCAGGACTGGTGTGTTGTGTGACGCTCATGTCATACTCACACAAACGAAGCACGCATGTACTGTGCAGGCTGTGGAGTAGTGGGGGGGAGGGAGGGGTATTCCGATGTTACGTCCTTCGCGCATGGCACAAGAGCGAGAGAGAAAGCACTATAATACGCGAGTTAGAGGTGTCCGATAGCCGTCTCTCTTGCTCTCGGAGCTCGAACGAAAGAGTGCGAGGGAAGGGGCAGCCATATACGCGCGGGACACCGTGCTGTTTCTACACGTGTCTCGTGCGCTCTAATGTCATTATACTTTTCTTTTCTTTCTTTAAGAGATGCGACTTAATCGCGTGCCTTAAAGACCGGCATTCATTCTAAAAAAATTTTTAAATTAATAATAAAATGTAATAATCTTAAATTAAATAATGTAATAATCTTAAATTAAATAATAAAATATAATAATTAAATTATATAATAATTATATAATAATTAAATAATAAAAATAATAAATTAAATAATAAATTATATAATAATTATATAATAATTAAATTATATAAAAAAATAAAATTTAATGAAGAATAAATTCTTGGCTCACGTACGTGCGCGCTGTGTGTGCGTATGACGCCGATCGTCAACATATACATATCGGGACACCATTTCTGCCAATGCGTGTACGTCATAGTATACGTAAAATATTTCGACAACGAACTGTCAATAACATGACGCTTGACCTTGATGACGTAGCGCGCTATTGTTTACATAGGCGATGATCTTGTATCATTCGCACGGCGACATTCCAGCGGTAAAGTAGTGATACGGAACTCTTCGTATTATTAAATTCGTTTCCTAAATGATTATTACAATTAACAATTAATTATTCTAACTTAATGAATGACATGAAACTGTATGGCGATGATAAATAAATAAATTCATCTCGAAATGTGATTCTTCATTATTGTAAATAAAAATTGGAGCAAAAATTAGAAATACATAATGACCTTGTATCATTCACACGGCGACATTCCAACAGTAAAGTAGTGATACAAAACGTTTCGTATTATTAAATTCTTTTCCTAAAAGTGCGAACGTGATTAGTATTATCGAAATATAATTCGCTACGGCTATTACAATTAACAATTAATTATTTTAATATTTTAATCTTATAATTCGCGTTATTGGGTATATATTATACATCAATAAATAGAAATCATTAGAATATCATTAGTGTAAAGATCGATGGTGCGTGATTTTGCATCGTTTAAATGTTGAGTGAATTGTAATATTTTTCGTGTTCCTCTCTTATAAACAATATAATAAAATACGTATCTCGTATGATTATTTTGCGATCGGGAGTTTCGTGCAAAGTATCTCGCGATCGTTTCTATATGTAACTAAATATAATTAATTGTTTGTTCGTAAGAGAATATATGGTAAGTGCTACGAGGAAACAGCAAAGGATGAAGAAGAAAGGAGAAGGACCTGAAAAAGTTTCGGACAGTCAGAGAGTAGTGAAAGAGCTTGAAGCAGCCAGAGAGATATGCGGTGAGTAATTTATAAAAATTATTTATTTATATATTATTTTCAAAATAAATATATCGCTTATTTATTGTTTCATTTTCTCGATAGCATACATAATTTGTTTAATAATATAATGCATGTATAAAATATTCCAGGTTTTATTTTAACATATTTAAAGTATAATAAAACATCTATAATATTTTTGTAATATTATTAATTAATACTTTTATAATATTTTAATATTTTATAAAATATTTTTAAAATAATATAATTTAAATGTTTCATATACAAAAATTAACATACTCTCTTTATTAATAATACTCTCTTTAATATATTTTTCAAAAATTTAAAATAAAAGAAAAACATTTTTTTGCTAGTTTTATATTTAAAATATTAATATCAGAGATAAATCTCTCTTTAAAAAATGATTGCGCGTAATAATAATTTTTGTAAAATGAATTATTTTGAGTTTTATAAAGAGTAGAGCTATATAAAGAATAGAGCTATAAGAGTATTAATTGATTATATTTGTATTTAATTTTTGACGTATTGGTTTAAAAATAGAAATGTGTAATACGAATTAAAATTGTAAATTTTATCATTTTATCGTGATCTTTATAAGAATAATTATTTTTTTAACGATACTAAAGATTAAGTGTATTTTATTCGATTCGTTTTATCTCTCTCATTCAACTTTTTAACAATACTAAATACAATTCAAATTGGAAACGCATGATAAAATAATAGTCATCCGTGTAACTCGTCTCACAATATCGATGGCATTCCGAATTTTCGAACCTAAACAATCCGCACGGATGCACTGCTAATTGTGAGTTAAATATTCTACGCGGACTCGCGATCAATAGCCAATAATCATATATCTGAAATCTTGTGTCACTGTCTTAATTAATATTTTCATTGATTCAATTTAACACAGCATATTTTATATTTCGACATATTTCTTATCTTTCGGTCAGTTTTTATTTTTATTTCACGTGCATACAAGAGTAGAAATAAATAATGAAAAAAAGAGTTAATAACAGTCATATGTACTAATATTACGTTGTTAGGAAACTGAGATTAGCAGTAATTTTATTAATAATGATTATATATCAGTAATTTTTTCATTATCATTTATTAACATTTTTGTGAATTAAATTTCAATTTTTCTTTAATTGAAAAAAATTACTGTCATCTATATCATAGCAAAAATTAGTATTACTAGTTATAATTTATACATCATTTTTAAGAAAATAGTTATAAATAAAACTTTAATTTAAAACTTAATTTAAAACTTAATTTCAACGAGTTAAGATTATAGATATATTAGAATAAATATTTTGTTATCTTTTATATTCATTTTGTCATTTATATTTGTGAATTTAAATTTATACATTATATGTAATAATATTTTCTTCTATGAAACATCATATATATATATATATATATATATATATATATATGCCAAGAGAAAGAAAGAGAGAGAGAGAGAGAGAGAGAGAGAATATTTTTTTATTAAATATTACAAATATTTTATTAAATATATATTTCAAGAGTTTTTAAAAATAAAATACATATATCATATAATATAATGCATATAAATAATTAAAGAGCGTCATTATCGCAAAGATAAAAATGGATTGATTAATCTTATAATCATTTTCTACTTCCAGTGTAAAAAAAGTAAAAAATATAATTATAATTTATTGCAATTAAGAATATTCAATAATAGCTATTTTAAGTAATAAATAATAATTAAATATAAAGTATAGATATTAAAAGCATTAATTATAAAGCTACTGTTAAAAGTAGATGCACTATTTATTGAATATAATATATTTATTGAATTATAATAATTAATTAGAAATGTACAGAGTAAAATATTCTGTGTAAAATTATATATTATAAAAAATGAGAAAAATATATGTGTGTACTATAAAATTATAATACTATAAAATAGTATACTATAATAGTAATACTATAAAATTATAATTATAACAAATCAATTGGTATACATTCTTGATAAGCAAAATTCTTTGATTATGCTGATCGAGATGCTCTGTGATGTTTCTTGTCATTATTTACAAACAATTAATGCTAGCAAATAGTTCGAATTTATTAACTTTACTTAAAAATTTATAAATGTGTCTCTTTCAAAGTGATAGTTATTTACTAAACTAAATATTCGCACAATTTATTTATTCTCAAAATAGAAATCAAAGCGACGAAAATAAATAATTATTAACTAATACCATTGTAATATATTTATAAATAATTATTATTTTTATTATGATTCTTATGTATATTTCTTATATTCAAATATAATATCTCGCGAATAATAATAGATCAAATAACTAATAATTAATTTCTAATAGAATATTTTAAATAAATTTAAATCGTGATATGTATATTATATAATTTTATATATCTTTCTCTTTTAATCAAGAAGAGAAATGCTATATAGATAATTGTTTAATTATACAATAAATTTGAAATTATTTTATAAATATTTTATAAATATTTGACATTATTTTATAAATATATATACATATAATATCCCCCCATGGATAGGTAACCATGTGCGACTCGTTGCAAATGTGCAAATGGGTACTTAGTTTCTCCTTCAGGCTTCTTAAGATTTATCCTAAATAAAAAAATTTAAGATAAATCTTAAGGCATCATCCAGATACTGAACCATCCCACCTTGACGCGGTGGGGTGGCTCAGTATCTGGATGGTGCCTTAAGATTTATCTTAAATTTTTTTATTTAGGATAAATCTTAAGAAGCCTGAAGGAGAAGCTAAGTACCCATTTGCACATTGCAACGAGTCGCACAATGGTTCATGTGTGGCACACGCATTTGATGCGTTGGACGCACATTGCGTCGTCGATTTTCCATCGTCGGTGCTGTCAACGTGTCGCGGACGGCGTTTCGTTATCGTATTTTCGCGTTTTCGGACCTTTTTCGCGTCATCACGTTTTCGGACCTTCTTGCAATCTTCTCGTTAGTGAAATGGGATTTTCGTACCGAAACCGGGAGTGCCGTATAATGTATATACATATTAAGTATATACATCGCGCGACTAAATAAAAAATTGTTCATCGTATCGAAATAGTGCGGGAGTGCCGTTTAGTATCGCGCGTAAAAGTGCGGAAATAGCGATAAAAGTATCGCTCGTGAGTGCGGGAGTGTCGATAAAAGTATCGCGCGTCTAAAATTGAGAGGAGGAGGAGACCTAGGAAAGGCATCGGGCGTCGGCAGAGCAATCTTCTGGTAAGTAATTTATTTGTAATTATATTTGTAATTATATATTAAATATTAATTATATACGCGCAATTTAAATTGAACAATTAATTGCATAACTTAATTTTTTATTTACATGATTTAAATAAGAGAGAATTAAAGAAAAGGATTGAAGATTTTTATAAAAATTATAATTTTGTAAAGCTTTTATATAAAGTTATTAATAAATAACTATAATAAAAGAAAATTATTAATAATGTTCTTTTTTCACAGAATTTGTAGAATTATTTTATTAATCTGCTTATTATTACGTGCATGGAATATAAAATTTAATGGGTATAATAATAACTTTTTGAAATATTAATTATTGTAAATGCTATTATAATTTGGATTTTTTATTCGTATGTTATAGATCGACGCAACAACTCCGATAATCTGAGGGGAGGAGGAGGCCTAGGAGAGGCATCCTGCACCGGTGGAACAACCTGATGGTAAGTATTATTATTTATATTAATTATTATGTCTTATTATATTATTATTATTATTATTTTATTATTATTATTTTATTATTAATTATTATATATTAATTATATATTAATATATAATCGCGTACATATATTAACTTGATTCATTTATTTGAATGATTTAAACAAGAAAAAATGAGGAAAATTTTTATAAAAATTTTTTCTATAAAATTTTTCACTTAAAAATTGAAATTATGTATAAAATTATTTCATATTTATACATTTATTTATAATTTAAATATAAAATTCAATGCGTACGATAATAATTTCTTAAAATATTAATTATTTTAAGCGCTATTAAATTTGAATTTTATATTTGTTACAGACAACGTAGCTCCAGTATCAACTCCGCTGTTGCGCATCAGTGCTGGTGAGTGAATTTTTATTTTGAAGCAATGGATTTATAAATGCATGTAGATAAGTCCGTTGCTTTTAACTCTTGGACGGCGGGATGTATGTACGAACTTTAATCAATTTTAAATCATAAAATTTTCTTTTATATGTATTTTTATTTTATATTTCTAAAATAAAAT
Organism: Camponotus fellah; assembly: GCA_030586385.1. Taxonomy (NCBI): domain Eukaryota; kingdom Metazoa; phylum Arthropoda; class Insecta; order Hymenoptera; family Formicidae; genus Camponotus; species Camponotus fellah. The sequence continues at coordinate 13,682 of JAPIVC010000478.1, read as the reverse complement.
GTTATACTAAATTGTAAATTTATATTTTTAAACTTTTATGAAAAGAATAAATTGTAATTTTATATTTTTAAACTTCTATAAAAAGAAATATCAATTGTGTGTCAAAATTAAAGTAGAAAGAAAAATATTTCTAAAATAAAGATGATATTTTTATTGTAATTTTATCATAAACATACATGAGATGTTTAATTCCATTGTATGAGCTTTAAAACAGTTTTAAAGATATAGATTTTTAATAATCCGCCGACCGAGAATTAAAATGCATGCTAATTATATTCTATACACGCATAAGTAGTATATATTTATATATTTTGCGATTAGTTATATATTTTGCGATTTCTGACGATTAAATGACATACGCGTCTAAAAAACGATCGGATTATCGCACAATTGTACACACCGATTGTGACACTCCTCATTCTTCTCTCTGACAAAATAAAAAATTACATTCTAAAATCTTTGGGGAGTTCAAAATAGAGCAATCTACGTAGTTTATATATTTTTGCCTTATATAATATAATGATAAAATAAATATTTTGTAAGAGCAATAAAATAAGAGAAGGATATTCTATTATAGAGATTGTAATTCCCTCATAGATTTCAAGATGCAACATGATCGGTATGATTTATTATACATAGATAAGCAGGACTGCTTATTAATAAAATGATTTTATTCTTTTTTTGAGTTACACTATATCTGTAACAAATTGAATGTTTTGCTTGATATAATCAAAAGCAAAAAAATGGAAAGAAAAAATGTTATTGACATTTGTAAGAAAATTAAATATGCACTAAATGACAAACTAAAAATACATTATTATATAAAATTCATTATATATTTCATTACATATATATATTTACAAAGACCAACAGCCTATATAATAATAATTAAGAGTTTAAAAAAAGGAGTCTCTCTCTCTCACACACACACACACACAAAAGAAAGTCATATTATCATTTTATGACATAATCGCAATAAGTGTAGAAACATAAATATCGAACATGATATTTATTAATATCTTTGTCTATAACATGATATATGTTAATCATATTCATATATATCAAAATATATATTTGTTATTATATATTTATATCTTATTAAAATTTTACACAATTTTAATATTAAAATTTTACACAATTTTAATACTTAACATGTGATCTAATATTTAAAAAATATTATTATTTAAAAAATTGAAAGAAAAACAATTTGTTTATTGTTGCAAAACAGAAAATCAAAAATGAATAGAAAAAGAGAAAGTTTTATTTTTATTCCGTTATGTCGTTTTTTTAAATAATATAATATTTATCACAATGATATAATATCTTTTATCATAGAACAATTTATTTTTATAGAGAATATGTAATTTAATGTAGAAGTTTTAATGCAATTCCTAAGACAACAAATAATGAAAAAGTTTTTAATGTGTATTTTATTATTATGCGAGTGAGAGATTCTTTTGATTTGGCAGAAACAACTGAATATACTGATCATAAATAGCAATTTTATTAAAATTCTGTTATAATGTTTCTCTAAATGATTAATCGGTGAGAAATATGATTCATATCAAATGCCTTATGTGTTCATCATTACATGTAAAACAGACAAATACGAAGCAGAAGATTTTAAGATACTCATGTAACTTTCGAGGTCCACCACAATAAAATTGCCGGCTTGTAGCTTAATCGGAAACTGGTTCCACATCATGATAAACGCTATGTTTCTTGTCAATTTCACAGGAAGATTGTACCAAGCGCATTGATAAACCGACTGCGCGACTTCTTCCATTTGCGTTTTTAAATAATCCCCCACGATACTATATACCGTTAATTGTGCCAAAAAAGCGCTAAGTACCATAAAACTTTTCGACATCATACTAAAATCGCTAGTTGTTAATGCAACGATAAATTGAAATCCTGTAAAGACATATACATCCGTTTAATATAAATTTTTCTGTCATCTCACCTTTTTGCCGATGCACGAATGCACTAAAACAGGATATTCACCTACTATACATATAAGCATACTACTGATAAACAATTGTACCACTAAAACAAAACTGACTATCTCAGCGAGCTTCCTAGCCATTCTTATCAAATGATCGTGTCTCAGAATCAGTTCCTTGAAACGTTTGTAAACATCCGGGCTCGTAACATCAAAATTGATGAAACTGGTCTTTAAAATTTTCAATTGGCCACAAATGTGTAATGTAATGTGAAGGAACAAAGAATCGCTACCTTAAAAAATTATGGTTAATAATATTTTTCACATTCGTTGATATGTTGTTGGGAATGTATATATATATATATATATATATATATATATATATATACATTCCCAATATATATATATATATATATACAGGAAATATATATATATATATATATATACAGGATGTCCCGAAACTACCGCTCCATATTATAAAGGTGGATTCTCTGGCCAATTTAAAAACGATTTTTCCTCAGCGAAAATGTCGAGGCACTAATAGTTTTCGTGTTATAAATGATTGAAAATAAAGAGTTTTTCGCAAACTAAGTCTTATGGGAATAAAATATTAATAAAGTCATATTCTTTAGTTAATTTTAGGTACAGTTTACTTTAATAGAATTTTAATTTAAGACTTAGTTAGAAAGATGACAAAAATGGGAATATGCAAAAAATAACGATCTTCTTCGACATTTTCGCTGAGGAAAAATCATTTTTAAATATATATACATATATATATATATATATATATATATATCAAAGGACAACTTATATTAAAGAAAAAATTTTGATATCGATAAAAAAAAATGTTTAATATTTTTTACATAACTCCTCTAGATATTTCATTTAACTCAAAATAAAAAGTTTACTTCATATTTGATAGTGATTAAAGTAATACATTCAAAATAGAAACGCAGAATTTAGAAAATTTATTACGTCTGATAAATATTTTAAAAATATTTTTAAAAATATCTGAAATAATGTCTGAGATAAATTAATATTATATATATATATATATATATAATTATTATATAATTATATAAATTTATATAAAATTATATTTCTATATATAAATGTAAACAATATTTATTATTATTTAATAATTATTTATATAATTATTATATAAATTTATATATATATATATATATATATATTTATTTATTTATCTATATATATATATATATATATATATTTATCTAATTATTCAAATATAATAATTATTCAAATATAATAATTATTATTTACGTAATAATTTTTATTTATCTTGTATATATTTATATATATGAGATTAATGCCAAATGATTTACCATGATTACTGGTGCACATGATCATCAGATAGATATATTCAAGTATGAAAATCACTAAATACGTGCTCGTCGAGATGTGAAAGTGCGCCAAAGTACATGTTGACGGAACAGCATATCCCGCCCGATGACCTAGAATGGTTATATTAATTTTACCCTCCTCGCTACTCACTGATGCATGTCCCACGATGAAGATGAGTGAATCGACATAAGTAATCAACAGCGCGATGATTGAAATCATCCTTCCCCAAGAAGCGTGCTTTCGTATAACGGCGCGCTTCTCCTCGGTGTCGATTGCGAGATAATCGTTCATGGCAGAGGAGTAATTGCAAATCAAATTATCGGCGTATATACGAAACCATATTATTTTTAACAAAGCGAGAATGCCACATGCCAAGAGCGTCAGAGCATCGAGATTCGCATTCGCGCCGGTACAATTGTAATAGAGCTCGAGAGCTTGTACGATCACTACCACGCTCTGCATTAGGAAGCAAGAATCGATCTATTTATTGCAAAGTTGTTTTATATTCGCTTTTTATGTCAATATTATTTTCAACATTCAACCTCGGAAAAATCATAAAATATCATATGATGTATAAAATACAATCATATAAAATCATACAATATAATATATATGCTTATTAATTTTAGGATAAAACGGTGTAATGTCTTGGCCAATGCTTTACTCATTGTTCAGACATGAGTTTTTTTAATAAATGTTATTAAAACGGATATTATTAAAACATTGGATAATTCATAGTCAATCAGAAAACCGCACAGAATTGCTCCGTGAATGTGATTTAAAAAAAAAATTACAAAATTAATAATTTTTAAGGAAAAAAATGTTGTAAAATTTGTTAATATTTTTAATTATTTTCTATTCAATAAAAATCATCATTTTTATACATGTTCTTATTGTATTTCTAAAGACACATACAATTTATAAAAAGTAAATATAATGACAGTCATATACAAATGTTTTTCTATTCAATGTATGAGGATGCAAAAAGATGCAAAAAGCTCCACACTATAAATAATATACCTTAACTCTATTATATAATATCCTTTTAAATTATTTTTTATTATTTTTTCAAATCACGAGTAAAATGTATAAAACTACAAGGGTAAAATAAAATGAAGAAGCATCGCTAGAAGCAATGATGAAGGTTAAGGCATTACAAATAAATATTAATGTTTTTTAAAAAAAATAAAAAGAGATGCTATTCTTATAAATATTCAATCAATATTTTTATAAAAGTAAAATATGAATTTTTGTTTTATCAAATTTTTTAATTAAAAAAAAATTATTTTTGTTGATTATATTTATCTGTGGCTTTTATTTTTCATCGACAGGTGGAAGAGGGAAGGAACGCTCTTTTTATTTTCAAAAAATTGACTTTATAATTAAAATATTTTAATTAATCAAAAGTTAGCGCAATTATTAATTGTAATATTAATAAATTTTGTAAATTTCAACTACTAATAAAACCTTTATAAGTGTATTTTATAAGAATTTAAACAAATGTATTATACCGTTTTATTCTATATCAAAAATAGAGGAGAAATCTTGGTTTTTGTCGTAAAATTAAGAAACTTACCAACCCGCAAGTAGACAAGATATGTCGAGCTAAAGCAAACTTATTGTACTCTTGCAAGGGCCAACCACCTATAGGCACAGTTAAGATTTTAAGAGGGGTCATAGCGTACGCCACTTCATCCTTCCATCCCATGGTTGCAATCAATTGGAACGACAGTTACTACCTAATGCTGGCCTTTGTTCATAATCAAATCGATCCATTGCGGTGGAAATTGCAGTTCGCGGTTCATATCTTATTGAAATTGTGATGTAATTTAAATGCTTAACATATTATCAAAATGCTATATTATTTTCTCAAGTACAGTTTCAACAATGGATGGGAAGAATTTTTTTATGAAAAAAAATGAAAAGAAAAAAAGTCAGTTTTATTTTTCTTTCGCTTTTTCAGTTGCTACTGACTTGCTGTAGTAGTTTCTTTCCAAAATTGCATATTTCGTTATAGATTTCACATAAAATACGATTTAACATAAAATACGATTCAAAGTTTTTAAGTTAATGATTTTCAAATTAAGAATTTAAACACTTTTTTCATAATTTTTATAAAATAAGTTAAATTAAATCAACTATGAATCTAATCTTATTTGAAATATATACATCAGTAAAAACGTATTAACTGAAAATATTAGACAATAATATATTTACTAATAATATAATTATATTCTATTTTACGTATTTACATATTCCCTTGTATCTATATTTGTAGAAAATAGCAAAATTTTTTTATTTATTAAGTGTCACCTGTAAGAATGATATATATGATAAAGTGGTTTTTAGGAGATCTGTCATAGTGGTTCGTGCGAGATAAAAAAATTTTCCGGCACTGATTCGAAGAGGAATTTTCATTCTCATCATAATGAATATCAGATCCTTCACCATGATAGGTGACATTTCATGCCACGTAGAACTGTATATGGCGTAAATGATCGATTCACTTCTATCCTGCAAGATATCACCGGCGTACGTGTATAAAAAGGTCTGTACTAGATAAAACTGAATAGACATCACCATTTTTATCATTTCTTTGTAATCGTGACTATTGAATGACAGGATAATTCCTATCCCTGAAAATTATATGTAAGGCATATATGTACATATACATCATTCTCAAGATTATTATATTATGATTTACATAATATACTATATAATAATATTATATATTTTATATAAATAATAATAATCTTGAGAATGATAAAAATAAAAAAAATTTGCACACATGTACACATACGTATAATAAAATTAAGTTTTTTATTAATTAATTTTAAAATTTATAAATATAAAAGATTCAGTTCATGAATCTTAAATTAATTAAAGAAAATTTTAATTATAAATGTGTATATATTGTAAATTTTCTTTTATAATTTTTATTATTCTTATACAAGATTTTGAGTCGTATAATGTACACAGTAAAAAATTGTGCGTCCATGTTAAAACTTTCTTGTTACCACGTTTCAATTAGTACTTCAATAAAATTAACATACAATCTATATGTTATTTTTATAACGTTTTTATGTGCTACATTTGTCAACTTCATAACTAACACTTTGTATATGTCTCCTAGAAATGGAACAATATTATTTTGAATATTTTTAACAAAATAATTTTAAACAATCACATGTCTCAAAGTCAGTTTAACATTTTAAGAAAAGTTAAAGTGTATCTTCAAATTATTTTGAATTTTAACATACAAAAATAATTAAATTTACTAAAATCAAATGTTTCTATTACAAATAATTTAAGTTAAAATAATTATTATTTTATGTTAATGTCCTTAACATTTCTTACGAGTTACTGTAACTTTTTTCATGTAATTTTTAATTATTTTGTATGTTATTTTTACATTATAGTTAAAGTCACAGTAACAAGATAAGAATAAATGTAATGTGTCAATTAACATTTTTAGTTTGTCAATAAGTAACATATGACGAATGAGTTATTTTAACTTAAAATTTAGAGTGGACTTTCTGGGACATGTGAAAAATGTTATAATTAACATTTTATTTTTTACTGTGTATATATAGCTTGTGTTTATATAAGATCTCGAATGGATTAAATCAACGAATTTGTTTTAAAATTATTATGCTGAATATATACCTGAAGCTGCAATAACAACACTAATTATTGAAAGGCGTATCAAAATATTGATATTGAAAGCGTCTTCAATATTCCTAGTCAGTTCTATCAGCTGACAGTGCCTTTTGACCAGTGGTCCGAGAATATTCCAATGATGTTTCTCACCATCGCGCTTCCCGCAGATCTCTATGAATTGTATTCTAAGAAGCTCCAATTGACCACAGAGGTGCATAGTAATGCTGAAAAAAAAGTTGTCACACGCGCATTCGGATATAAATATTAGAAATCCTTGTACAATCTGCATAACATAGAGTGCCTTGTACGTGGAATATGAAACTCCTTTGTACATACACGTTGATGGAAGGACAAAATTCCACGCGGTGTTGTTCTCTATAGTCGCGACCTATCGAAATATATATTCAGAAATAGAAATATAACACATATTCTAATTCTCTTTCGAAAAAGATGAGATATTCTTTTTATCATTAACTAAAGGATGTTTTCTGTGAATCTTATTCAATTATATAATCTAATAACGATTTAAGACAACCTTCTCTTTATTACTGAGGAAGACAGATGCGAACCATAGGATGCCCCCAATAGATGCAACGCTCATGTGAGTCAGGGTGACCAGTCTTCCCGTACGAGCATACGCCATCATTGTCACACGGAATTCTTTTTTCGTGAACGAAATCAACCAATCGTCAATTGCGGAATTGATATTAATGGCGAGTTTTCTCATGTAAATTCGCTGAAAAACGATATTTATCCAGGCATGTATGCAACTTTCTATTAGACGAAGAATTTCCAAACCGTCTCTAGGAACGTCGCAATTCTTGAGAGGTTCTATCAGCACGTTCATCATTGTGAGAGACTATAATAAATATAAAAATGCACTGTTTCAATTCTTCTTATGCTTTATTTTAAATATTTTATATATATATATATATATATATAATATATATATAATATATATATATATATAAAAGTATCATATATATGTACATATATATATTTTTTTTTCTATTATAAAATTTGTAAAAATGTAAAAATTATAGAGTATCAAGATTTTATATAAGTTATATAAAATTTTATTTTATTTACAGACGTTCAACTCTTTTTATTTTATCTAAATATTTATAATATTTAGATATGTATAATATTATTTATATAAATATTTATATATTATATATATATATATATATATATGTATATAATATTTATATAATAATATTATTTATTTAATTGAATTTTAGGATCATTTTTTAAATATTTAAATGGATTTCTAAATTCTTCAATTTTATTGTTCTACTAATTTTTATTAGGAAATTTGTGCATAAGTGTTTTTTGTTCTTACCATTTAATAACTTGTATGTTGTGTGTTACGTTATTTTATATTACGTTATCTTACCGTTGCCGTGAACATTACAAGCCACTGAACAGTGTAAATTATACCATTTTGCAAAGGCCATACACCAAGGATCCACATCATCGATCTTATGGCAGAAAAGCTATAATCTATACCACTGTTCCAATTCTTCATATTCGACGATTGTTAGTTTCGATTTCGAAAACAGAAAATTATGTTGTGCTGAATATTATTCAGTTAAGTCAATGGCTTACTTTTACTCCCCTCGAGAAAAATTGCTATTGTCTATACGCACATATCCCTTCCGCACACTGACCGATCTTTAAGGTGGTAAGATAAGTGACATGAGCGTATTTACCGCGCATCTCTGTGGAACATTCGATAATGCGCAATTTTCTGCATATAATATTATTATGTCAGCGAGGAGATGCTTACGATCAATTTACGAATTATACGATAACATCAAATATAACAGTTCTTGTTTTTCACGAGTAAAAAAACTCCTTTTTTATGCGTCTATCATTTCATCATATTAAGCGAAACCAACAATCTACAAAATATTGTAGAAAAAAACAGTGAAATTATATTTGTTTGTAATAAAAAGGATAAAATAAAAGAAAGAAACTGATGTAGAAGGATCAAGAACGTTCAACGAATATGATTTTCGGTATTTATTTGAGAAAATGTTTGATTTCTTTAGCGATTAATAATTGAAAAATTATCTTAATAATTGTAAAGAAAATGAAAACGCATGCTTAAAAATATTTTAATATTTGTATATATATTTTAAAAGTATTAATAATTTTTATATATGATATATCTTCTGAAGATTCTTTATTGATTTATATTAATTTCTAAGTGCTATTCGCAAAACCAAGAAGTACGATTCCGTTTTGAGAACGTATATTATCGTCTTACATCTTTCTCTAACGTAGAAAGATTTTCCCCCGATAGGATGAAACGGATAATTTAATCTCATCATCGCAAACGCATTTTTCATCAACGTGGCAGGAAGTGTGAATCAGGAAATCATGAATATTACACGGAATATGTATCTTCGTTTCTTCTCTATGTATAAAAAGTCACCATAACAATATACAAGCGCCTCCATAAATAGGAAATTCAAGACTAGAATCCTTTTTCGCTAATTCGATGTAATGTACTATTTTATACTATTTTATACTATTTTAAACTGAATGTTATGCGTAATTCTGACATATATAAAAATATTAATTTAAAATAAATAAATATATATATATATATATATTTATATATATATATGTTCAATTTGATAAATTAAATTTTGGAAAATTTTGAATTTTGAAAATTTAAGAATTTTTTATGTTAACCAGTGAGATGTAGCATAACAATAATGTGAAAACTGTTTGAAACACATTGCATTATAATGTGAGCAATAGAAAATTTTGAAATATGATGAGTATCAAGCAAGCTGATTATTATTTTATTCAATCACTAATCAAATGGAATTAGAAACATCCATTTCATCATACGCAATAAAACCTATACGCAATAAAAATAACAAATCATAAAAATAATAATAATATAATATGTAGCTATTTTATATGTAAATTAGAATAGAGCACAAAAAAGTTAAAAGATACAAAATAATGTAATAAACAACACATAACAGCAAATAACGCCATAAATATAGTAATATAATAAATAGTTCTAAATTTTGATGATTTTGAATTTTATATATTAAAAGATCGCATATATTTGGAAAATTATGATTTATATGAACATATGATATTATTTTCCGCAATATATGTAAAATACTTCAAGTAGTAACATATAAATTAATATAATAATATAAAACAGATTTATTCTTAGTAATTTAGGAAAAATTCAAAAAAGTAATATCATGCTTTCTAAAATGAGATGTTTTATATAAATGTTAGACAAGAAAAAAAGCTATATTATAATTATTATTACTCTTGTGAATTAATATCTTGAGATACTTTTTTACTTATTTAATACTAATTACGACAAATGTTCACGAATTATCTTACTCGATATATATGTATCTTATAAAATCTTTATTTTACATTTATGAATATGACAGTCAATATATAAATAGCAGTGCATGTGAATGTTATGGATGGTTATAATCTAAGTAAACATTTTGGATTTAAATGCATATTCTTTCATAATTTTATAAGATTTTTCATCATTCCTCAACAATCTTTATACAATCAATATCTTTGGCAAGCTTTCTTTGAGGGACAATAATATAAAAATTTGTATATATACGTTTTATATTTTTTGTATTGGCATTACAATGAGTCTCAATGAATGCCATGAATAGAAGCTAATTATTAATAATAATCCTTTGCCTAATCAACTAATAATGATCCTTTAAAATTGCTTTAAGAAGTACGGTTAACACGTATACAATAAGTGAGTAGAAAAAAACGATAAAAAGCATTTGTAGAAAGTCTTTTAATATCTGAACATTCCATAATAAAGTTCGAAATTAACAAACACATCTCTCTCTCTCTCTTATTGAATGTATTTACAAAAAAATTTTCTAAAATGATACTTAAATATTGTAAATATATATATATATATATATATATAAAATTATATTATATTATTAAAATATATATATATATATATATATATACATTTAAGAAATTAAAAAAACAGCTGTTTATAAAAATATTTTATAATTCTTTCGAATACATTAATTCTTGCAAAATTAAGTATCGTCATATTTATTTACTACAATATGCTTCTATAATTTCTTTTTTCTTGCTCCTAACATATCATCATAAATGATATTAAACTCTATTGCATGATCGTGAACACTGTTTTTTTGGAGCGATTGTATATAGATTATTTTCATGAGGGCTGTATGAGTGGAGAAGACATATAAGATAACATGATATTATCGTTCTAAAGAACACGCGAAGATATTATGGTAATTCCATGAACTGAACGAATAATTCATAAAACTACTCTACCTGATCGTTATGAGTAAAGATTCAATTTTTCAAATTTTATGTTCAATTTGTGAATATCATCTTTTTATCAGTAACCAACCGCGACAATAAAATGGTAAAAATTCACCTTTACTTACCCTCCATGACTTCGATCTTGACATATGTTGTCAGGATCATATCCTTAAATAACATGCAAAAAGTAATAACTGCCGCTCATTATTTACATTATATATTTTATTTACGTGTATTATACGTAAATTGAATATGTAAATGCGAGAGGGGTCCCTCCCCTATCCATGCGTTTATTTAAATATTTAAAATAGTAATTATTTTTATTTAAATATTTGAAATTATTTGTGCAATAGAAAATAAATGAAGTTATTTCATATCGCACAAAGAGATGTGTTTTGCACCGAGGACATGTTATTTTTCGACGAATTGAGTAAAGAATTCAATAATTGATCTTCGTACGTATCTAGTAGAAATTCGTGAAGCCAACAGCTTAATGATTTAATGATTTTCGATATATTGAATACTTTCCTTTCCTGACATGTAAGGATATGATTTTTATAAAAGTTTGTATAACAATAAATATAGGACTCGCTAACAGTAACATAGGACTTGCTTTGCGTAGAAAGTTGCAAGTCCATGTGGAGCCATACAATAATAGATATCGCATTACCTGCAGGCCACGCTTCCCCACAACATATGTCAAAATCATTGATGGGGGACAAGTAAAGGTGAATATTTACCATGTGAAGTAAGAGAATAATGTATCCGTCTATATAATGTTGTATATTTTTCTCTCTCCTACAGTCACGAACATAGTAAACTACGTTGCAGTAGAGAGAAGACCGCGCGAGCAGTATGACAGCGAATGTGTATCGTAGCAATGAAAAAAATTGCGAATTGTTGACAGATTAAACAACTGTCTTAATGTGATTAATATTCAAATGTGATTAATATTCAAATGTGATTAATATTCAAATTGGAAATATTTGTTTCTGTGATTTCTGGTGAAGTTGTTTGGAATACATTTTTAGTTTTTATTGGGTGTCATAAGCAAAGCGACATCGATGCTACGCAGAAAAGTTGAAGTAAGTGATAATTATCGATATATTTAGACTGTATTAACAAAATACAGTGATATATTACAATGATCATTATCTAACGATAGTTTTAAAATGGAAAATAAGTTGTTATTTATGTAAAAGTATAAGAAAATGAGCACTAAGTGAAAATGAAGTATCTCTTACAAACTGGCTGATATAGATTTAAATCATGTTATATATATGATTATAACAAAGGCAACATGTTTTTTCAAGTGTATATATAATTTTTGATATTACATGAGAGAGAAGAAATTGATGATTTGGCACAAATGGATAGTGATTATGATTAACTATTTTATTAAAATCAAATTGGAGATAAATTTTTGCTACTATAGATTCCTATATTTTTGAACGTACTTTCCAAAACGTCAATTTGTAATTTTCGTAAGATTTCTTTTCATGAAACGCATTATTTTATATTTCAAGTTTCTATCATTACGCGGAGTACGGATAAATAGGAAATGGAGGTTTTTAGGATGCTCATATAAGTTGCTAGGTTTACCACGATAAAATTTCCAGCTTGCAACTTGACGGGAGATTGTGCTCGCATAATGATAAAGATCAAATTTTTCGACAATTTTCCGGGAAGATCATACCAAACGCTTTGATAAATAAAAAGTCCAACTTCTTCCATTTGAGATTTCAGATAATCTCCGACGAAACTATATACCGTAAGTTGCGTCAAGAAAGTACATAATACCATCAAGCTTTTCCCCATCATGACGACATCGTTCATTTTTAACGCTAAGATAAATTGAAACCCTGAAAAAAAATATTTACGTTTAATAAATGTTAATAATTATATAAATTTCTCTTCCTTATATAAATTTTTCTCTCTTTTTTTCTTTGTCACATAAGTTATATATTTTATAAATCTATTTATGAATGGTATAAAATATTCACCCATTATACATAAAAGGATGCTGCTAAGAAATAACTGTATCACTAAAACCAAACTAATCGCATCGGCTAGTTCTTTAGCCATTTCTATCAGATAGCTATTTCTTTGAATTAAAGCGTTAAAACGATCATAGACTTGGGAACTTGACACATCAAAGTCGATGAAACTAGCTTTCAAAATTTTCACTTGACCACAAACGTGTAATGTAATGTTGAGAAACAGAGAATCGTTACCTTTACAAAAAGAAAATTTACTGAAAAAGGTACTGAGGCTACTTATCTTATAACACTGTAATAAAAAAAATATAATATTGTGCCTCACATATTTTTCATATTAGTTTTGTAAGAACTAAATTTTTATATAGTTTTGTGCGGATTTACAG
>JAPIVC010000477.1:77500-181379 GCA_030586385.1 Camponotus fellah | reverse complement strand
TGTCGCTTGCGTCTTGCGCTATTTGGAAATAAAGCGTTTATCTCGTCTGTACGTATCCAAGTATGCCGAATGCGACTTGTGCTTTCTGGAAAAAAGTGTTTTTTCTCATCTGTACGCATCCATGTATGTCGAATGCGTCTTGCGCTATATGAAAATAAAGTGTTTATCTTGTCAGTACACATCCAAATAGGTCTTATGGTCGGACGCTATCTGTAAAAAAGTGTTTTTCTCGTCTGTACGCATCCAAGTATGTCGCATGCGTCTTGCGCTATTTGAAAATAAAGTGTTTATCTCGTCAGGACGCATCCAAATAAGTTTTATGGTCGGACGCTAACTGGAAAAAAGGGTTTTTCTCGGCTGTATGCATCCATGTATGCCGCATGCGACTTGCGCTATCTGGAAAAAAATTGTTTTTCTCGTTTGTACGCATCCAAGTATCTCGCATGCGACTTGCGCTATTTGAAAATAAAGTGTTTATCTCGTCAGTACGCATCCAAATAGGTCTTATGGTCGAACGCTTTCTGGAAAAAAAGTGTTTTTCTCGTCTGTACGCATCCAAGTATGTCGCATGCGTCTTGCGCTATATGAAAATAAAGTCTTTATCTCGTCAGTACACATCCAAATAGGTCTTATGGTCGGACGCTATCCGGAAAAATAGTGTTTTTCTCGTCTGTACGCATCCAAGTATGTCGCATGCGTCTTGCGCTATTTGAAAATAAAGTGTTTTTCTCGTCTGTACGCATCCAAGTATGCCGAATGCTACTTGCGCTATATGAAAATAAAGTGTTTATCTCGTCAGTACGCATCCAAATACGTCTTATGGTCGGACGCTATCTGGAAAAAAAGTGTTTTTCTCGTCTGTACGCATCAAAGTATGTCGCATGCGTCTTGCGCTATTTGAAAATAAAGTGTTTTTCTCGTCTGTACGCATCCAAGTATGCCGAATGCGACTTGCGCTATATGAAAATAAAGTGTTTATCTCGTCAGTTCGCATCCAAATACGTCTTATGGTCGGACGCTAACTGGAAAAAAAGGGTTTTTCTCGTCTGTACGCATCCATGTATGCCGCATGCGACTTGCGCTATCTGGAAAAAAATTGTTTTTCTCGTTTGTACGCATCCAAGTATCTCGCATGCGTCTTGCGCTATTTGAAAATAAAGTGTTTATCTCGTCAGTACGCATCCAAATAGGTCTTATGGTCGAACGCTTTCTGGAAAAAAAGTGTTTATCTCGTCTGTACGTATCCAAGTATGCCGAATGCGACTTGTGCTTTCTGGAAAAAAAGTGTTTTTCTCATCTGTACGCATCCATGTATGTCGAATGCGTCTTGCGCTATATGAAAATAAAGTGTTTATCTTGTCAGTACACATCCAAATAGGTCTTATGGTCAGACGCTATCTGGAAAAAAAGTGTTTTTCTCGTCTGTACGCATCCAAGTATGTCGCATGCATCTTGCGCTATATGAAAATAAAGTGTTTATCTCGTCAGTACGCATCCAAATAGGTCTTATGGTCAGACGCTAACTGGAAAAAAAGGGTTTTTCTCGTCTGTACGCATCCATATATGCCGCATGCGACTTGCGCTATCTTGAAAAAAATTGTTTTTCTCGTCTGTACGCATCCAAGTATGACGCATGCGTCTTGCGCTATTTGAAAATAAAGTGTTTATCTCGTCAGTACGCATCCAAATAGGTCTTATTGTCGAACGCTTTCTGGAAAAAAAGTGTTTTTCTCGTCTGTACGCATCCAAGTATGTCGCATGCGTCTTGCGCTATTTGAAAATAAAGTGTTTATCTCGTCAGTACGCATCCAAATAAGTTTTATGGTCGGACGCTAACTGGAAAAAAAGGGTTTTTTCTCGGCTGTACGCATCCATGTATGCCGCATGCGACTTGCGCTATCTGGAAAAAAATTGTTTTTCTCGTTTGTACGCATCCAAGTATCTCGCATGCGACTTGCGCTATTTGAAAATAAAGTGTTTATCTCGTCAGTACGCATCCAAATAGGTCTAATGGTCGAACGCTTTCTGGAAAAAAAGTGTTTTTCTCGTCTGTACGCATCCAAGTATGTCGCATGCGTCTTGCGCTATATGAAAATAAAGTCTTTATCTCGTCAGTACACATCCAAATAGGTCTTATGGTCGGACGCTATCCGGAAAAATAGTGTTTTTCTCGTCTGTACGCATCCAAGTATGTCGCATGCGTCTTGCGCTATTTGAAAATAAAGTGTTTTTCTCGTCTGTACGCATCCAAGTATGCCGAATGCTACTTGCGCTATATGAAAATAAAGTGTTTATCTCGTCAGTACGCATCCAAATACGTCTTATGGTCGGACGCTATCTGGAAAAAAGTGTTTTTCTCGTCTGTATGCATCCAAGTATGTCGCATGCGACTTGCGCTATTTGAAAATAAAGTGTTTATCTCGTCAGTACGCATCCAAATAAGTTTTATGGTCGGACGCTAACTGGAAAAAAAGGGTTTTTCTCGTCTGTACGCATCCATGTATGCCGCATGCGACTTGCGCTATCTGGAAAAAAATTGTTTTTCTCGTTTGTACGCATCCAAGTATCTCGCATGCGTCTTGCGCTATTTGAAAATAAAGTGTTTTTCTCGTCTGTACGCATCCAAGTATGCCGAATGCTACTTGCGCTATATGAAAATAAAGTGTTTATCTCGTCAGTACGCATCCAAATACGTCTTATGGTCGGACGCTATCTGGAAAAAAAGTGTTTTTCTCGTCTGTATGCATCCAAGTATGTCGCATGCGACTTGCGCTATTTGAAAATAAAGTGTTTATCTCGTCAGTACGCATCCAAATAAGTTTTATGGTCGGACGCTAACTGGAAAAAAAAGGGTTTTTCTCGTCTGTACGCATCCATTTATGCCGCATGCGACTTGCGCTATCTGGAAAAAAATTGTTTTTCTCGTTTGTACGCATCCAAGTATCTCGCATGCGTCTTGCGCTATTTGAAAATAAAGTGTTTATCTCGTCAGTACGCATCCAAATAGGTCTTATGGTCGAACGCATTCTGGAAAAAAAGTGTTTTTCTCGTCTGTACGCATCCAAGTATGTCGCATGCGTCTTGCGCTATATGAAAATAAAGTCTTTATCTCGTCAGTACACATCCTAATAGGTCTTATGGTCGGACGCTATCTGGAAAAAAAGTGTTTTTCTCGTCTGTACGCATCAAAGTATGTCGCATGCGTTTTGCGCTATTTGAAAATAAAGTGTTTTTCTCGTCTGTACGCATCCAAGTATGCCGAATGCGACTTGTGCTTTCTGGAGAAAAAGTGTTTTTCTCATCTGTACGCATCCAAGTATGTCGCATGCGTCTTGCGCTATATGAAAATAAAGTGTTTATCTTGTCAGTACACATCCAAATAGGTCTTATGGTTAGACGCTATCTGGAAAAAAATTGTTTTTCTCGTCTGTACGCATCCAAGTATGTCGCATGCGTCTTGCGCTATATGAAAATAAAGTCTTTATCTCGTCAGTACACATCCAAATAGGTCTTATGATCGGACGCTATCTGGAAAAATAGTGTTTTTCTCGTCTGTACACATCCAAGTATGTCGCATGCGTCTTGCGCTATTTGAAAATAAAGTGTTTTTCTCGTCTGTACGCATCTAAGTATGTCGAATGCGACTTGTGTTATCTGGAAAAAAGTGTTTTTCTCGTCTGTACGCATCCAAGTACGTCGCATGCGTCTTGCGCTATTTGAAAATAAAGTGTTTATCTCGTCAGTACGCATCCAAATAGGTCTTATGGTCGGACGCTATCTGGAAAAAAAGTGTTTTTCTCGTCTGTACGCATCAAAGTATGTCGCATGCGTCTTGCGCTATTTGAAAATAAAGTGTTTTTCTCGTCTGTACGCATCCAAGTATGCCGAATGCGACTTGCGCTATATGAAAATAAAGTGTTTATCTCGTCAGTTCGCATCCAAATACGTCTTATGGTCGGACGCTAACTGAAAAAAAGGGTTTTTCTCGTCTGTACGCATCCATGTATGCCGCATGCGACTTGCGCTATCTTGAAAAAAATTGTTTTTCTCGTCTGTACGCATCCAAGTATGTCGCATGCGTCTTGCGCTATTTGAAAATAAAGTGTTTATCTCGTCAGTACGCATCCAAATAGGTCTTATGGTCGAACGCTTTCTGGAAAAAAAGTGTTTTTTCTCGTCTGTACGCATCCAAGTATGTCGCATGCGTCTTGCGCTATTTGAAAATAAAGTGTTTATCTCGTCAGTACGCATCCAAATAAGTTTTATGGTCGGACGCTAACTGGAAAAAAAAGGTTTTTCTCGTCTGTACGCATCCATGTATGCCGCATGCGACTTGCGCTATCTGGAAAAAAATTGTTTTTCTCGTTTGTACGCATCCAAGTATCTCGCATGCGTCTTGCGCTATTTGAAAATAAAGTGTTTATCTCGTCAGTACGCATCCAAATAGGTCTTATGGTCGAACGCTTTCTGGAAAAAAAGTGTTTTTCTCGTCTGTACGCATCCAAGTATGTCGCATGCGTCTTGCGCTATATGAAAATAAAGTCTTTATCTCGTCAGTACACATCCAAATAGGTCTTATGGTCGGACGCTATCTGGAAAAATAGTGTTTTTCTCGTTTGTACGCATCCAAGTATGTCGCATGCGTCTTGCGCTATTTGAAAATAAAGTGTTTTTCTCGTCTGTACGCATCCAAGTATGCTGAATGCTACTTGCGCTATATGAAAATAAAGTGTTTATCTCGTCAGTACGCATCCAAATACGTCTTATGGTCGGACGCTATCTGGAAAAAAGTGTTTTTCTCGTCTGTATGCATCCAAGTATGTCGCATGCGACTTGCGCTATTTGAAAATAAAGTGATTATCTCGTCAGTACGCATCCAAATAAGTTTTATGGTCGGACGCTAACTGGAAAAAAAGGGTTTTTCTCGTCTGTACGCATCCATGTATGCCGCATGCGACTTGCGCTATCTTGAAAAACATTGTTTTTCTCGTTTGTACGCATCCAAGTATCTCGCATGCGTCTTGCGCTATTTGAAAATAAAGTGTTTATCTCGTCAGTATGCATCCAAATAGGTCTTATGGTCGAACGCTTTCTGGAAAAAAAGTGTTTTTCTCGTCTGTACGGTTCCAAGTATGTCGCATGCGTCTTGCGCTATATGAAAATAAAGTCTTTATCTCGTCAGTACACATCCAAATAGGTCTTATGGTCGGACGCTATCTGGAATAAAAGTGTTTTTCTCGTCTGTACGCATCCAAGTATGTCGCATGCGTCTTGCGCTATTTGAAAATAAAGTGTTTATCTCGTCAGTACGCATCCAAATAGGTCTTATGGTCGGACGCTATCTGGAAAAAAGTGTTTTTCTCGTCTGTACACATCAAAGTATGTCGCATGCGTCTTGCGCTATTTGAAAATAAAGTGTTTTTCTCGTCTGTACGCATCCAAGTATGTCGCATGCGTCTTGCGCTATTTGAAAATAAAGTGTTTATCTCGTCAGTACGCATCCAAATAGGTCTTATGGTCGAAAGCTTTCTGGAAAAAAAGTGTTTTTCTCGTCTGTACGCATCAAAGTATGTCGCATGCGTTTTGCGCTATTTGAAAATAAAGTGTTTTTCTCGTCTGTACGCATCCAAGTATGCCGAATGCGACTTGCGCTATATGAAAATAATGTGTTTATCTCGTCAGTACGCATCCAAATACGTCTTATGGTCGGACGCTATCTGGAAAAAAAGTGTTTTTCTCGTCTGTATGCATCCAAGTATGTCGCATGCGACTTGCGCTATTTGAAAATAAAGTGTTTATCTCGTCAGTACGCATCCAAATAAGTTTTATGGTCGGACGCTAACTGGAAAAAAAGGGTTTTTCTCGTCTGTACGCATCCATGTATGCCGCATGCGACTTGCGCTATCTGGAAAAAAATTGTTTTTCTCGTTTGTACGCATCCAAGTATCTCGCATGCGTCTTGCGCTATTTGAAAATAAAGTGTTTATCTCGTCAGTACGCATCCAAATAGGTCTTATGGTCGAACGCTTTCTGGAGAAAAAGTGTTTTTCTCATCTGTACGCATCCAAGTATGTCGCATGCGTCTTGCGCTATATGAAAATAAAGTGTTTATCTTGTCAGTACACATCCAAATAGGTCTTATGGTCAGAGGCTATCTGGAAAAAAAGTGTTTTTCTCGTCTGTACGCATCCAAGTATGTCGCATGCGTCTTGCGCTATTTGAAAATAAAGTGTTTATTTCGTCAGTACGCATCCAAGTATGTCGAATGCGACTTGTGTTATCTGGAAAAAAGTGTTTTTCTCGTCTGTACGCATCCAAGTATGTCGCATGCGTCTTGCGCTATTTGAAAATAAAGTGTTTATCTCGTCAGTACGCATCCAAATAGGTCTTATGGTCGGACGCTATCTGGAAAAAAAGTGTTTTTCTCGTCTGTACGCATCAAAGTATGTCGCATGCGTCTTGCGCTATTTGAAAATAAAGTGTTTTTCTCGTCTGTACGCATCCAAGTATGCCAAATGCGACTTGCGCTATATGAAAATAAAGTGTTTATCTCGTCAGTACGCATCCAAATACGTCTTATGGTCGGACGCTAACTGGAAAAAAAGGGTTTTTCTCGTCTGTACGCATCCATGTATGCCGCATGCGACTTGCGCTATCTGGAAAAAAATTGTTTTTCTCGTTTGTACGCATCCAAGTATCTCGCATGCGTCTTGCGCTATTTGAAAATAAAGTGTTTATCTCGTCAGTACGCATCCAAATAGGTCTTATGGTCGAACGCTTTCTGGAAAAAAGTGTTTTTCTCGTCTGTACGCATCCAAGTATGTCGCATGCGTCTTGCGCTATATGAAAATAAAGTGTTTATCTCGTCAGTACACATCCAAATAGGTCTTATGATCGGACGCTATCTGGAAAAAAAGTGTTTTTCTCGTCTGTACACATCCAAGTATGTCGCATGCGTCTTGCGCTATTTGAAAATAAAGTGTTTTTCTCGTCTGTACGCATCCAAGTATGCCGAATGCGACTTGTGCTTTCTGGAGAAAAAGTGTTTTTCTCATCTGTACGCATCCAAGTATGTCGCATGCGTCTTGCGCTATATGAAAATAAAGTGTTTATCTTGTCAGTACACATCCAAATAGGTCTTATGGTTAGACGCTATCTGGAAAAAATTGTTTTTCTCGTCTGTACGCATCCAAGTATGTCGCATGCGTCTTGCGCTATTTGAAAATAAAGTGTTTATCTCGTCAGTACGCATCCAAATAGGTCTTATGGTCGAACGCTTTCTGGAAAAAAAGTGTTTTTCTCGTCTGTACGCATCCAAGTATGTCGCATGCGTCTTGCGCTATATGAAAATAAAGTGTTTATCTCGTCAGTACGCATCCAAATAAGTTTTATGGTCGGACGCTAACTGGAAAAAAGGGTTTTTCTCGTCTGTACGCATCCATGTATGCCGCATGCGACTTGCGCTATCTGGAAAAAATTTTTTTCTCGTTTGTACGAATCCAAGTATCTCGCATGCGTCTTGCGCTATTTGAAAATAAAGTGTTTATCTCGTCAGTACGCATCCAAATAGGTCTTATGGTCGAACTCTTTCTGGAAAAAAGTGTTTTTCTCGTCTGTACGCATCCAAGTATGTCGCATGCGTCTTGCGCTATATGAAAATAAAGTCTTTATCTCGTCAGTACACATCCAAGTAGGTCTTATGGTCGGACGCTATCTGGAAAAATAGTGTTTTTTCTCGTTTGTACGCATCCAAGTATGTCGCATGCGTCTTGCGCTATTTGAAAATAAAGTGTTTTTCTCGTCTGTACGCATCCAAGTATGCCGAATGCTACTTGCGCTATATGAAAATAAAGTGTTTATCTCGTCAGTACGCATCCAAATAGGTCTTATGGTCGGACGCTATCTGGAATAAAAGTGTTTTTCTCGTCTGTACGCATCCAAGTATGTCGCATGCGTCTTGCGCTATTTGAAAATAAAGTGTTTATCTCGTCAGTACGCATCCAAATAGGTCTTATGGTCGGATGCTATCTGGAAAAAAGTGTTTTTCTCGTCTGTACGCATCAAAGTATGTCGCATGCGTCTTGCGCTATTTGAAAATAAAGTGTTTTTCTCGTCTGTACGCATCCAAGTATGTCGCATGCGTCTTGCGCTATTTGAAAATAAAGTGTTTATCTCGTCAGTACGCATCCAAATAGGTCTTATGGTCGAACGCTATCTGGAAAAAAAGTGTTTTTCTCGTCTGTACGCATCCAAGTATGTCGCATGCGTTTTGCGCTATTTGAAAATAAAGTGTTTTTCTCGTCTGTACGCATCCAAGTATGTCGCATGCGACTTGCGCTATATGAAAATAAAGTGTTTATCTCGTCAGTACGCATCCAAATAGGTCTTATGGTCGGACGCTATCTGGAAAAAAAGTTTTTTTCTCGTCTGTATGCATCCAAGTATGTCGCATGCGACTTGCGCTATTTGAAAATAAAGTGTTTATCTCGTCAGTACGCATCCAAATAAGTTTTATGGTCGGACGCTAACTGGAAAAAAAGGGTTTTTTCTCGTCTGTACGCATCCATGTATGCCGCATGCGACTTGCGCTATCTGGAAAAAAATTGTTTTTCTCGTTTGTACGCATCCAAGTATCTCGCATGCGTCTTGCGCTATTTGAAAATAAAGTGTTTATCTCGTCAGTACGCATCCAAATAGGTCTTATGGTCAGACGCTATCTGGAAAAAAAGTGTTTTTCTCGTCTGTACGCATCCAAGTATGTCGCATGCGTCTTGCGCTATTTGAAAATAAAGTGTTTATCTCGTCAGTACGCATCCAAGTATGTCGAATGCGACTTGTGTTATCTGGAAAAAAGTGTTTTTCTCGTCTGTACGCATCCAAGTATGTCGCATGCGTCTTGCGCTATTTGAAAATAAAGTGTTTATCTCGTCAGTACGCATCCAAATAGGTCTTATGGTCGGACGCTATCTGGAAAAAGTGTTTTTCTCGTCTGTACGCATCAAAGTATGTCGCATGCGTCTTGCGCTATTTGAAAATAAAGTGTTTTTCTCGTCTGTACGCATCCAAGTATGTCGCATGCGTCTTGCGCTATTTGAAAATAAAGTGTTTATCTCGTCAGTACGCATCCAAATAGGTCTTATGGTCGAACGCTTTCTGGAAAAAAAGTGTTTTTCTCGTCTGTACGCATCAAAGTATGTCGCATGCGTTTTGCGCTATTTGAAAATAAAGTGTTTTTCTCGTCTGTACGCATCCAAGTATGCCGAATGCGACTTGCGCTATATGAAAATAAAGTGTTTATCTCGTCAGTACGCATCCAAATAGGTCTTATGGTCGAACGCTTTCTGGAAGAAAAGTGTTTTTCTCGTCTGTACGCATCCAAGTATGTCGCATGCGTCTTGCGCTATTTGAAAATAAAGTGTTTATCTCGTCAGTACGCATCCAAATAAGTTTTATGGTCGGACGCTATCTGGAAAAAAGGGTTTTTCTCGTCTGTACGCATCCAAGTATGCCGCATGCGACTTGCGCTATCTGGAAAAAAGTGTTTTTCTCGTCTGTACGCATCCAAGTATGTCGCATGCGACTTGCGCTATTTGAAAATAAAGTGTTTATCTCGTCAGTACGCATCCAAGTATGTCGAATGCGAATTGTGTTATCTGGAAAAAAGTGTTTTTCTCGTCTGTACGCATCCAAGTATGTCGCATGCGTCTTGCGCTATTTGAAAATAAAGTGTTTATCTCGTCAGTACGCATCCAAATAGGTCTTATGGTCGGACGCTATCTGGAAAAAAAGTGTTTTTCTCGTCTGTACGCATTCAAGTATGTCGCATGCGTCTTGCGCTATTTGAAAATAAAGTGTTTATCTCGTCAGTACGCATCCAAATAGGTCTTATGGTCGGACGCTATCTGGAAAAAAGTGTTTTTCTCGTCTGTACGCATCAAAGTATGTCGCATGCGTCTTGCGCTATTTGAAAATAAAGTGTTTTTCTCGTCTGTACGCATCCAAGTATGTCGCATGCGTCTTGCGCTATTTGAAAATAAAGTGTTTATCTCGTCAGTACGCATCCAAATAGGTCTTATGGTCGAACGCTATCTGGAAAAAAAGTGTTTTTCTCGTCTGTACGCATCAAAGTATGTCGCATGCGTTTTGCGCTATTTGAAAATAAAGTGTTTTTCTCGTCTGTACGCATCCAAGTATGCCGCATGCGACTTGCGCTATATGAAAATAAAGTGTTTATCTCGTCAGTACGCATCCAAATAGGTCTTATGGTCGGACGCTATCTGGAAAAAAAGTGTTTTTCTCGTCTGTATGCATCCAAGTATGTCGCATGCGACTTGCGCTATTTGAAAATAAAGTGTTTATCTCGTCAGTACGCATCCAAATAAGTTTTATGGTCGGACGCTAACTGGAAAAAAAAGGGTTTTTCTCGTCTGTACGCATCCAAGTATGCCGCATGCGACTTGCGCTATCTGGAAAAAAGTGTTTTTCTCGTTTGTACGCATCCAAGTATGTCGCATGCGTCTTGCGCTATTTGAAAATAAAGTGTTTATCTCGTCAGTACGCATCCAAATAGGTCTTATGGTCGAACGCTATCTGGAAAAAAAGTGTTTTTCTCATCTATACGCATCCAAGTATGTCGCATGCGTCTTGCGCTATTTGAAAATAAAGTGTTTTTCTCGTCTGTACGCATCCAAGTATGCCGAATGCGACTTGTGCTATCTGGAAAAAAAGTGTTTTTCTCGTCTGTACGCATCCAAGTATGTCGCATGCGTCTTGCGCTATTTGAAAATAAAGTGTTTATCTCGTCAGTACGCATCCAAATAGGTCTTATGGTCGGACGATATCTGGAAAAAAAGTGTTTTTCTCGTCTGTACGCATCCAAGTATGTCGCATGCGTCTTGCGCTATTTGAAAATAAAGTGTTTATCTCGTCAGTACGCATCCAAATAGGTCTTATGGTCGGACGCTATCTGGAAAAAAGTGTTTTTCTCGTCTGTACGCATACAAGTATGTCGCATGCGTCTGCGCCTATTTGAAAATAAAGAGTTTATCTCGTCAGTACGCATCCAAATAGGTCTTATGGTCGGACGCTATCTGAAAAAAGTGTTTTTCTCGTCTGTACGCATCCAAGTATGTCGAATGCGTCTTGCGCTATTTGAAAATAAAGTGTTTTTCTCGTCTGTACGCATCCAAGTATGCCGAATGCGACTTGTGCTATCTGGAAAAAAGTGTTTTTCTTATCTGTACGCATCCAAGTATGTCGCATGCGTCTTGCGCTATTTGAAAATAAAGTGTTTATCTCGTCAGTACGCATCCAAATATGTCTTATGGTCGGACGCTATCTGGAAAAAAGTGTTTTTCTCGTCTGTACGCATACAAGTATGTCGCATGCGTCTTGCGCTATTTGAAAATAAAGAGTTTATCTCGTCAGTACGCATCCAAATAGGTCTTATGGTCGGACGCTATCTGGAAAAAAAGTGTTTTTCTCGTCTGTACGCATCCAAGTATGTCGCATGCGTCTTGCGCTATTTGAAAATAAAGTGTTTATCTCGTCAGTACGCATCCAAGTATGTCGCATGCGTCTTGCGCTATATGAAAATAAAGTGTTTATCTCGTCAGTACGCATCCAAATAGGTTTTATGGTCGGACGCTATCTGGAAAAAAAGTGTTTTTCTCATCTGTACGCATCCAAGTATGTCGCATGCGTCTTGCGCTATTTGAAAATAAAGTGTTTATCTCGTCTGTACGCATTCAAGTATGTCTTATGCGACTTGTGCTATCTGGAAAAAAGTGTTTTTTCTTATCTGTACGCATCCAAGTATGTCGCATGCGTCTTGCGCTATATGAAAATAAAGTGTTTATCTCGTCAGTACGCATCCAAATAGGTCTTATGGTCGGACGCTATCTGGAAAAAAAGTGTTTTTCTCGTCTGTACGCATCCAAAGTATGTCGCATGCGTCTTGCGCTATTTGAAAATAAAGTGTTTTTCTCGTCTGTACGCATCCAAGTATGTCGAATGCGACTTGCGCTATCTGGAAAAAAGTGTTTTTCTCGTCTGTACGCATCCAAGTATGTCGCATGCGTCTTGCGCTATATGAAAAAAAGTGTTTATCTCGTCAGTACGCATCCAAATAGGTCTTATGGTCGGACGCTATCTGGAAAAAAGTGTTTTTCTCGTCTGTACGCATCCAAATAGGTCTTATGGTCGGACTATCTGGAAAAAAGGTGTTTTTCTCGTTGTACGCACGCGGCGCTATCTGGAAATATTGTTTTCTCGTCTGTACGCATCCAAGTATGTCGCATGCGTCTTGCGCTATTTGAAAATAAAGTGTTTATCTCGTCAGTACGCATCCAAATAGGTTTTATGGTCGGACGCTATCTGGAAAAAAAGTGTTTTTCTCATCTGTACGCATCCAAGTATGTCACATGCGTCTTGCGCTATTTGAAAATAAAGTGTTTTTCTCGTCTGTACGCATCCAAGTATGTCGAATGCGACTTGTGCTTTCTGGAAAAAAGTGTTTTTTCTCTCTCGTACGCATCCAAGTATGTCGCATGCGTCTTGCGAATTTGAAAATAAAGTGTTTATCTCGTCAGTACGCATCCAAATATGTCGAATGCGACTTGTGCTATCTGGAAAAAAAGTGTTTTTCTCGTCTGTACGCATCCAAGTATGTCGCATGCGTCTTGCGCTATTTGAAAATAAAGTGTTTATCTCGTCAGTACACATCCAAATAGGTCTTATGGTCGGACGCTATCTGGAAAAAAAGTGTTTTTCTCGTCTGTACGCATCCAAATATGTCGCTCGCGTCTTGCGCTATTTGAAAATAAAGAGTTTTTCTTGTCTGTACGCATCCAAGTATGTCGCATGCGTCTTGCGCTATTTGAAAATAAAGTGTTTTTCTCGTCTGTACGCATCCAAATATGTCGCTCGCGTCTTGCGCTATATGAAAAAAAGTGTTTATCTTGTCATTACGCATCCAAATAGGTCTTATGGTCGGACGCTATCTGGAAAAAAAGTGTTTTTCTTATCTGCACGCATCCAAGTATGTCGCATGCGTCTTGCGATATTTGAAAATAAAGTGTTTATCTCGTCAGTACGCATCCAAGTATGTCGCATGCGTCTTGCGCTATTTGAAAATAAAGTTTTTATCTCGTCAGTACGCATCCAAATAGGTCTTATGGTCGGACGCTTTCTGGAAAAAAAGTGTTTTTCTCGTCTGTACGCATCCAAGTATGTCGCATGCGACTTGCGCTATTTGAAAATAAAGTGTTTATCTCGTCAGTACGCATCCAAGTGTGTCGCATGCGTCTTGCGCTATTTGAAAATAAAGTGTTTATCTCGTCAGTACGCATCTTAGTATGTCGCATGCGTCTTGCGCTATTTGAAAATAAAGTCTTATTTCGTCAGTACGCATCCAAGTATGTCGCATGCGTCTTGCGCTATTTGAAAAAAATGTGTTTATCTCGTCAGTACGCATCCAAGTATGTCGCATGCGACTTGCGCTATTGGAAATAAAGTGTTTATCTCGTCAATACGCATCCAAGTGTGTCGCATGCGTCTTGCGCTATTTGAAAATAAAGTGTTTATCTCGTCAGTACGCATCCAAGTATGTCGCATGCGTCTTGCGCTATTTGAAAATAAAGTCTTCATTTCGTCAGTACGCATCCAAGTATGTCGCATGCGTCTTGCGCTATTTGAAAATAAAGTGTTTATTTCGTCAGTACGCATCCAAATATGTTGTGACTTGTGCTATCTGGAAAAAAAGTGTTTTTCTCATCTGTACGCATCCAAGTATGTCGCATGCGTGTTTCGCAATTTGAAAATAAAGTGTTTATCTTGTCAGTAGGCATCAAAATATGTCTTATGATCGGACGCTATCTGGAAAAAAAGTGTTTTTTCTCATCTGTACGCATCCAAGTATGTCGCATGCGTCTTGCGCTATTTGAAAATAAAGTGTTTATCTCGTCAGTACGCATCCAAATAGGTCTTATGATCGGACGCTATCTGGAAAAAAAGTGTTTTCTTCTCGTCTGTACGCATCCAAGTATGTCGCATGCGTCTTGCGCTATTTGAAAATAAAGTGTTTATCTCGTCAGTGCGCATCCAAGTATGTCGAATGCGACTTGTGCTATCTGGAAAGAAAGTGTTTTTCTCATTTGTACGCATCCAAGTATGTCGCATGCGTCTTGCGCTATTTGAAAATAAGTAGTGTTTATCTCGTCAGTACGCATCCAAATAGGTCTTATGGTCGGACGCTATCTGGAAAAAAGTGTTTTTCTCATCTGTACGCATCCAAGTATGTCGCATGCGTCTTGCGCTATTTGAAAATAAAGTGTTTATCTCGTCAGTACGCATCCAAATAGGTCTTATGGTCGGACGCTATCTGGAAAAAAGTGTTTTTTCTCGTCTGTACGCATCCAAGTATGTCGCATGCGACTTGCGCTATCCGGAAAAAAAGTGTTTTTCTCGTCTGTATGCATCCAAGTATGTCGCATGCGTCTTGCGCTATTTGAAAATAAAGTGTTTATCTCGTCAGTACGCATCCAAATAGGTCTTATGGTCCTGGACGCTATCTGGAAAAAAAGTGTTTTTCTCGTCTGTACGCATCCAAGTATGTCGCATGCGACTTGCGCTATCTGGAAAAAAAGTGTTTTTCTCGTCTGTATGCAT
This sequence comes from Camponotus fellah, assembly GCA_030586385.1. Lineage (NCBI taxonomy): Eukaryota > Metazoa > Arthropoda > Insecta > Hymenoptera > Formicidae > Camponotus > Camponotus fellah. The sequence continues at coordinate 166,712 of JAPIVC010000477.1, read as the reverse complement.
CCAAGTATGTCGCATGCGTCTTGCGCTATTTGAAAATAAAGTTTTTATCTCGTCAGTACGCATCCAAATAGGTCTTATGGTCGGACGCTATCAGGAAAAAAGTGTTTTTCTCGTCTGTACGCATCCAAGGTATGTCGCATGCGTCTTGCGCTATTTGAAAATAAAGTGTTTATCTCGTCAGTATGCATCCAAATAGGTCTTATGGTCGGACGCTATCTGGAAAAAAGTGTTTTTCTCGTCTGTACGCATCCAAGTATGTCGCATGCGTCTTGCGCTATTTGAAAATAAAATTTTTTATTTCGTCAGTACGCATCCAAGTAGGTCCGAATGCGATTTGTGCTATCTGGAAAAAAGGTGTTTTTCTCATCTGTACGCATCCAAGTATGTCGAATGCGACTTGTGTTATCTGGAAAAAAAGTGTTTTTCTCATCTGTACGCATCCAAGTATGTCGCATGCGTGTTGCGCTATTTGAAAATAAAGTGTTTATCTTGTCAGTACGCATCAAAATATGTCTTATGATCGGACGCTATCTGGAAAAAAAGTGTTTTTCTCGTCTGTACGCATCCAAGTATGTCGCATGCGTCTTGCGCTATTTGAAAATAAAGTGTTTTTCTCGTCTCCATGCATCCAAGTATGTCGAATGCGACATGTGCTATCTGGAAAAAAAGTGTTTTTCTCGTCTGTACGCATCCAAGTATGTCGCATGCGTCTTGCGCTATTTGAAAATAAAGTGTTTATCTCGTCAGTACGCATCCAAATAGGTCTTATGGTCGGACGCTATCTGAAAAAAGTGTTTTTCTCGTCTGTACGCATCCAAGTATGTCGCATGCGTCTTGCGCTATATGAAAATAAAGTGTTTATCTTGTCAGTACGCATCCAAATAGATCTTATGGTCGGACGCTATCTGGAAAAAAAGTGTTTTTCTCGTTTGTATGCATCCAAGTATGTCGCATGCGTCTTGCGCTATTTGAATATAAAGTGTTTATCTCGTCAGTACGCATCCAAATAGGTCTTATGGTCGGACGCTATCTGGAAAAAAGTGTTTTTCTCGTCTGTACGCATCCAAGTATGTCGCATGCGTTTTGCGCTATTTGAAAATAAAGTGTTTTTCTCGTCTGTACGCATCCAGTATGCCGCATGCGACTTGCCTATATGAAAATAAGTGTTTATCTCGTCAGTACGCATCCAAATAGGTCTTATGGTCCGGACGCTATCTGGAAAAAAAGTGTTTTTCTCGTCTGTATGCATCCAAGTATGTCGCATGCGACTTGCCCCTTTTGAAAATAAAGTGTTTATCTCGTCAGTACGCATCCAAATAGTCTTATGGTCGGACGCTATCTGGAAAAAAAGGGTTTTTCTCGTCTGTACGCATCCAAGTATGTCGCATGCGACTTGCGCTATCTGGAAAAAAGTGTTTTTCTCGTTTGTACGCATCCAAGTATCTCGCATGCGTCTTGCGCTATTTGAAAATAAAGTGTTTATCTCGTCAGTACGCATCCAAATAGGTCTTATGGTCCGACGCTCTGGAAAAAAAGTGTTTTTCTCGTCTATACGCATCCAAGTATGTCGCATGCGTCTTGCGCTATTTGAAAATAAAGTGTTTTTCTCGTCAGTACGCATCCAAGTATGTCGAATGCGACTTGTGCTTTCTGGAAAAAAGTGTTTTTCTCGTCTGTACGCATCCAAGTATGTCGCATGCGTCTTGCGCTATATGAAAATAAAGTGTTTATCTCGTCAGTACGCATCCAAATAGGTCTTATGGTCGGACGATATCTGGAAAAAAAGTGTTTTTCTCGTCTGTACGCATCCAAGTATGTCGCATGCGTCTTGCGCTATTTGAATAAAGTGTTTATCTCGTCAGTACGCATCCAAATAGGTCTTATGGTCGGACGCTATCTGGAAAAAAGTGTTTTTCTCGTCTGTACGCATCCAAGTATGTCGCATGCGTCTTGCGATATTTGAAAATAAAGTGTTTTTCTCGTCTGTACGCATCCAAGTATGTCGCATGCGTCTTGCGCTATTTGAAAATAAAGTGTTTATCTCGTCAGTACGCATCCAAATAGGTCTTATGGTCGGACGCTATCTGGAAAAAAAGTGTTTCTCTCGTCTGTACGCTTACAAGTATGTCGCATGCGTCTTGCGCTATTTGAAAATAAAGTGTTTATCTCGTCAGTACGCATCCAAATAGGTCTTATGGTCGGACGCTATCTGGAAAAAAGGTGTTTTTTCTCGTCTGTACGCATCCAAGTATGTCGAATGCGTCTTGCGCTATTTGAAAATAAAGTGTTTTTCTCGTCTTTACGCATCCAAGTATGCCGAATGCGACTTGTGCTATCTGGAAAAAAAGTATTTTTCTTATCTGTACGCATCCAAGTATGTCGCATGCGTCTTGCGCTATTTGAAAATAAAGTGTTTATCTCGTCAGTACGCATCCAAATATGTCTTATGGTCGGACGCTATCTGGAAAAAAAGTGTTTCTCTCGTCTGTACGCTTACAAGTATGTCGCATGCGTCTCGCGCTATTTGAAAATAAAGAGTTTATCTCGTCAGTACGCATCCAAATAGGTCTTATGGTCGGACGCTATCTGGAAAAAAAGTGTTTTTCTCGTCTGTACGCATCCAAGTATGTCGCATGCGTCTTGCGCTATTTGAAAATAAAGTGTTTATCTCGTCAGGACGCATCCAAGTATGTCGCATGCGTCTTGCGCTATTTGAAAATAAAGTGTTTATCTCGTCAGTACGCATCCAAATAGGTTTTATGGTCGGACGATATCTGGAAAAAAAGTGTTTTTCTCGTCTGTACGCATCCAAGTATGTCGCTTGCGTCTTGCGCTATTTGAAAATAAAGTGTTTTTCTCGTCTGTACGCATCCAAGTATGTCGAATGCGACTTGTGCTATCTGGAAAAAAAGTGTTTTTCTTATCTGTACGCATCCAAGTATGTCGCATGCGTCTTGCGCTATTTGAAAATAAAGTGTTTATCTCGTCAGTACACATCCAAATAGGTCTTATGGTCGGACGCTATCTGGAAAAAAAGTGTTTTTCTCGTCTGTACGCATCCAAGTATGTCGAATGCGACTTGCGCTATTTGAAAATAAAGTGTTTTTCTCGTCTGTACGCATCCAAGTATGTCGGATGCACTTGCGCTATTGGAAATAAAGTGTTTTTCTCGTCTGTACGCATCCAAGTATGTCGCATGCGTCTTGCGCTATTGAAAATAAAGTGTTTATCTCTGTCAGTACGCATCCAAATAGGTCTTATGGTCGGACGCTATCTGGAAAAAATGTGTTTTTCTCGTCTGTACGCATCCAAAGTAGGTCTTATGGTCGGACCTATCTGGAAAAAGGTGTTTTTATCGTGTACGCATCCAGTATCTCGCATGCGACTTGCGCTATCTGGAAATTATTGTTTTCTCGTCTGTACGCATCCAAGTATGTCGCATGCGTCTTGCGCTATTTGAAAATAAAGGTGTTTATCTCGTCAGTACGCGTCCAAATAGGTTTTATGGTCGGACGCTATCTGGAAAAAAAGTGTTTTTCTCATCTGTACGCATCCAAGTATGTCACTCGCGTCTTGCGCTATTTGAAAATAAAGTGTTTTTCTTGTCTGTACGCATCCAAGTATTTCGAATGCGACTTGTGCTTTCTGGAAAAAAAGTGTTTTTCTTATCTGTACGCATCCAAGTATGTCGCATGCGTCTTGCGAAATTTGAAAATAAAGTGTTTATCTCGTCAGTATTCATCCAAATATGTCGAATGCGACTTGTGCTATCTGGAAAAAAAGTGTTTTTCTCGTCTGTACGCATCCAAGTATGTCGCATGCGTCTTGCGCTATTTGAAAATAAAGTGTTTATCTCGTCAGTATGTATCCAAATAGGCCTTATGGTCGGACGCTATCTGGAATAAAAGTGTTTTTCTCGTCTGTACGCATCCAAATATGTCGCATGCGTCTTGCGCTATTTGAAAATAAAGTTTTTCTCGTCTGTACGCATCCAAGTATGTCGCATGCGTCTTGCGCTATTGAAAATAAAGTGTTTTTCTCGTCTGTACGCATCCAAGGTATGTCGCATGCGTCTTGCGCTATATGAAAAAAAGTGTTTATCTTGTCATTACGCATCCAAATAGGTCTTATGGTCGCACGCTATCTGGAAAAAAAGTGTTTTTCTTATCTGCACGCATCCAAGTATGTCGCATGCGTCTTGTGATGTTTGAAAATAAAGTGTTTATCTCGTCAGTACGCATCCAAGTATGTCGCATGCGTCTTGCGCTATTTGAAAATAAAGTTTTTATCTCGTCAGTACGCATCCAAATAGGTCTTATGGTCGGACGCTATCTGGAAAAAAAGTGTTTCTCTCGTCTGTACGCATCCAAGTATGTCGCATGCGACTTGCGCTATTTGAAAATAAAGTGTTTATCTCGTCAATACGCATCCAAGTGTGTCGCATGCGTCTTGCGCTATTTGAAAATAAAGTGTTTATCTCGTCAGTACGCATCCAAGTATGTCGCATGCGTCTTGCGCTATTTGAAAATAAAGTCTTCATTTCGTCAGTACGCATCCAAGTATGTCGCATGCGTCTTGCGCTATTTGAAAATAAAGTGTTTATCTCGTCAGTACGCATCCAAGTATGTCGCATGCGACTTGCGCTATTTGAAAATAAAGTGTTTATCTCGTCAGTACGCATCCAAGTGTCGCATGCGTCTTGCGCTATTTGAAAATAAAGGGTTTATCTCGTCAGTACGCATCCAAAGTATGTCGCATGCGTCTTGCGCTATTTGAAAATAAAGTGTTTTTCGTCAGTACGCATCCAAGTATGTCGCATGCGTCTTGCGCTATTTGAAAATAAAGTGTTTATTTCGTCAGTACGCATCCAAATATGTTGAATGCGACTTGTGCTATCTGGAAAAAAAGTGTTTTTCTCATCTGTACGCATCCAAGTATGTCGCATGCGTGTTTCGCAATTTGAAAATAAAGTGTTTATCTTGTCAGTAGGCATCCAAATATGTCTTATGATCGGACGCTATCTGGAAAAAAGTGTTTTTCTCATCTGTACGCATCCAAGTATGTCGCATGCGTGTTGCGCTATTTGAAAATAAAGTGTTTATCTTGTCAGTACGCATCAAAATATGTCTTATGATCGGACGCTATCTGGAAAAAAAGTGTTTTTTCTCATCTGTACGCATCCAAGTATGTCGCATGCGTCTTGCGCTATTTGAAAATAAAGTGTTTTCCTCGTCTGTGCGCATCCAAGTATGTCGAATGCGACTTGTGCTATCTGGAAAAAAGTGTTTTTTCTCATCTGTACGCATCCAAGTATGTCGCATGCGTCTTGCGCTATTTGAAAATAAAGTGTTTATCTCGTCAGTACGCATCCAAATAAATCTTATAGTCGGACGCTATCTGAAAAAAAGTGTTTTTCTCGTCTGTACGCATCCAAGTATGTCGCATGCGTCTTGCGCTATATGAAAAAAAGTGTTTATCTTGTCATTACGCATCCAAATAGATCTTATGGTCGGACGCTATCTGGAAAAAAAGTGTCTTTCTCATCTGTACGCATCCAAGTATGTCGCATGCGTCTTGCGCTATTTGAAAATAAAGTGTTTATCTCGTCAGTACGCATCCAAATAGGTCTTATGGTCGGACGCTATCTGGAATAAAAGTGTTTTTCTCATCTGTACGCATCCAAGTATGTCGCATGCGAATTGCGGTATCCGGAAAAAAAGTGTTTTTCTCGTCTGTATGCATCCAAGTATGTCGCATGCGTCTTGCGCTGTTTGAAAATAAAGTTTTCATCTCGTCAGTGCGCATCCAAATAGGTCTTATGGTCGGACGCTACCTGGAAAAAAAGTGTTTTTCTCTTCTGTACGCATCCAAGTATGTCGCATGCGAATTGCGGTATCTGGAAAAAAAGTGTTTTTCTCGTCTGTATGCATCCAAGTATGTCGCATGCGTCTTGCGCTATTTGAAAATAAAGTTTTCATCTCGTCAGTGCGCATCCAAATAGGTCTTATGGTCGGACGCTATCAGGAAAAAAAGTGTTTTTCTCGTCTGTACGCATCCAAGTATGTCGCATGCGTCTTGCGCTATTTGAAAATAAAGTGTTTATCTCGTCAGTATGCATCCAAATAGGTCTTATGGTCGGACGCTATCTGGAAAAAAAGGTGTTTTTCTCTTCTGTACGCATCCAAGTATGTCGCATGCGTCTTGCGCTATTTGAAAATAAAATTTTTATTTCGTCAGTACGCATCCAAGTATGTCGAATGCGACTTGTGCTATCTGGAAAAAAAGTGTTTTTCTCATCTGTACGCATCCAAGTATGTCGCATGCGACTTGTGCTATCTGGAAAAAAAGTGTTTTTCTCATCTGTACGCATCCAAGTATGTCGCATGCGTGTTGCGCTATTTGAAAATAAAGTGTTTATCTTGTCAGTACGCATCAAAATATGTCTTATGATCGGACGCTATCTGGAAAAAAGTGTTTTTTTCCCATCTGTACGCATCCAAGTATGTCGCATGCGTCTTGCGCTATTTGAAAATAAAGTGTTTTCCTCGTATGCATCCAAGTATGTCGAATGCGACTTGTGCTATCTGGAAAAAAGTGTTTTTTCTCATCTGTACGCATCCAAGTAGTCGCATGCGTCTTGCGCTATTTGAAAATAAAGTGTTTATCTCGTCAGTACGCATCCAAATAAATCTTATAGTCGGACGCTATCTGAAAAAAGGGTTTTTCTCGTCTGTACGCATCCAAGTATGTCGCATGCGTCTTGCGCTATATGAAAAAAAGTGTTTATCTTGTCATTACGCATCCAAATAGATCTTATGGTCGGACGCTATCTGGAAAAAAAGTGTCTTTCTCGTTTGTATGCATCCAAGTATGTCGCATGCGTCTTGCGCTATTTGAATATAAAGTGTTTATCTCGTCAGTACGCATCCAAATAGGTCTTATGGTCGGACGCTATCTGGAAAAAATGTTTTACTCGTCTGTATGCTTTCCAAGTATGTCGCATGCGTCTTGTGCTATTTGAAAATAAAGTGTTCATTTCGTCAGTACGCATCCAAATAGGTCTTATGATCGGACGCTACCTGGAAAAAAATGTTTTTTCATCTGTACGTATCCAAATATGTCGCTCGCGACGGGCGGCACCTAGAGGTATTTCAGGCACCTGTGAGAAGTGTTCCGGACGGCACCTACGGATGCCGGACGGCTCGCGACGAGCAAAGTCCCTTCTTGGCGGTACCTACGACACGTAGACGGGCGGCACCTACGAGAGATGATTCGGGCGGCACCTACGATTGTGTTATCGGGCGGTACCTACGAGAGATGATTCGGGCGGCACCTACGGACGCCGGACGGCTCGCGACGAGCAAAGTCCCTTCTTGGCGGTAACTACGTCACGTAGACGGGCGGCACCTACGAGAGCAGTTTCGGACGGCACCTACGGACGCCGGACGGCTCGCGACTCGCAAATTCTTTTCTTGGCGGTACCTACGACGCGTAGACGGGCGGCACCTACGAGAGGTGTTTCGGGCAGCACCTACGGACGCCGGACGGCTCGCGACTCGCAAAGACCCTTTTTGGCGGTACCTACGACGCGTAGACGGTCGCACCTACGAGAGATGATTCTGGCGGCACCTACGATTATGCTATCGGGCGGTATCTACGAGAGATGTTTCGGGCTGCACGTACGGACAATGGACGGCTCGCGATGAGCAATGTCCATTCTCGGCGGTACCTACGACGCGTAGTCTGGCGGCACCTACGAGAGGTGTTTCGGGCGGCACCTACGGACGCCGGACGGTTCGCTACGCGCAAAGACCCTTCTCGCCGGTACCTACGACGCGTAGACGGACGGCACCTACGAGAGATGATTCGGGCGGCACCTACGATTTTGCTATCGGGCGGTACCTACGAGAGATGTTTCGTGCTGCACGTATGGACACCGGACGGCTCGCGACTCGCAAAGTCTCTTCTCTGCGGTACCTACGACGCGTAGTCGGGCGGCACCTACTAGAGGTATTTCGGGCGGTTCCTACGAGAGATGTTCCGGGCGGCACCTACGGACGCCGGACGGCTCGCGACGAGCAAAGTCCCTTCTTGGCGATACCTACGACACGTAGACGGGCGGCACATACGAGAGATGATTCGGGCGGCACCTACGATTGTGCTATCGGGCGGTACCTACGAGAAATCTTTCGGACTGCACGTATGGACACCGGACGGCTCGCGATGAGCAAAGTCCCTTCTCTGCTGCACCTACGACGCGAAGTCGGGCGGCACATACGAGGATGCTATCGGGCGGTACCTACGGGATGTGTATCGGGCTGCACCTACGGACACCGGACGGCTCGCGGCGAGCAAAGTCCCTTCTCGGCGGTACCTACGACGCGTAGACGGGCGGCACCTACGAGAGATGTTCCGGGCGGCACCTACGGACGCCGGACGGCTCGCGACGCGCAAAGCCCCTTCTCGGCGGTACCTACGACGCGTAGACGGGCGGCACCTACGAGAGGTGTTTCGGGAGGCACCTACGGACGCCGGACGGCTCGCGACTCGCAAAGACCCTTCTTGGAGGTACCTACGACGCGTACACGGACGGCTCCTACGAGAGATGATTCGGGCGGCACCTACGATTATGCTATCGGGCGGTATCTACGAGAGATGTTTCGGGCTGCACGTACGGACACTGGACGGCTCGCGACGAGCAAAGTCCCTTCTTGGCGGTAACTACGACGCGTAGACGGGCGGCACCTACGAGAGGTGTTTCGGGCGGCACCTACGATTTTGCTATCGGGCGGTACCTACGAGAGATGTTTCGTGCTGCACGTATGGACACCAGACGGCTCGCGACTCGCAAAGTCTCTTCTCTGCGGTACCTACGACGCGTAGACGGGCGGCACCTACGAAAGGTGTTTCGGGCGGCACCTACGGACGCCGGACGGCTCGCGACGAGCAAAGTCCCTTCTCGGCGGTACCTACGACGCGTAGACGAGCGGCACCTACGAGAGATGATTCGGGCGCCACCTACGATTGTGCTATCGGGCGGTACCTACGGGATGTGTATCGGGCTGCACCTGCGGACACCGGACGGCTCGCGACGAGCAAAGTCCCTTCTCGGCGGTACCTACGACGCGTAGACGGGCGGCACCTACGAGAGGTGTTTCGGGCGGCACCTACTGACGCCGGACGGCTCGCGACTCGCAAAGATTCTTCTTGGAGGTACCTACGACGCGTAGACGGGCGGCTCCTACGAGAGATGATTCGGGCGGCACCTGCGATTATGCTATCGGGCGGTACCTACGGGATGTGTATCGGGCTGCACCTACGGACACCGGACGGCTCGCGACGAGCAAAGTCCCTTCTCGGCGGTACCTACGACGCGTAGACGGGCGGCACCTACGAGAGGTGTTTCGGGAGGCACCTACGGACGCCGGACGGCTCGCGACTCGCAAAGACCCTTCTTGGAGGTACCTACGACGCGTACACGGACGGCTCCTACGAGAGATGATTCGGGCGGCACCTACGATTATGCTATCGGGCGGTATCTACGAGAGATGTTTCGGGCTGCACGTACGGACACTGGACGGCTCGCGACGAGCAAAGTCCCTTCTTGGCGGTAACTACGACGCGTAGACGGGCGGCACCTACGAGAGGTGTTTCGGGCAGCACCTACGATTTTGCTATCGGGCGGTACCTACGAGAGATGTTTCGTGCTGCACGTATGGACACCAGACGGCTCGCGACTCGCAAAGTCTCTTCTCTGCGGTACCTACGACGCGTAGACGGGCGGCACCTACGAAAGGTGTTTCGGGCGGCACCTACGGACGCCGGACGGCTCGCGACGAGCAAAGTCCCTTCTCGGCGGTACCTACGACGCGTAGACGAGCGGCACCTACGAGAGATGATTCGGGCGCCACCTACGATTGTGCTATCGGGCGGTACCTACGGGATGTGTATCGGGCTGCACCTGCGGACACCGGACGGCTCGCGACGAGCAAAGTCCCTTCTCGGCGGTACCTACGACGCGTAGACGGGCGGCACCTACGAGAGGTGTTTCGGGCGGCACCTACGGACGCCGGACGGCTCGACCTCGCAAAGATCCTTCTTGGAGGTACCTACGACGCGTAGACGGGCGGCTCCTACGAGAGATGATTCGGGCGGCACCTGCGATTATGCTATCGGGCGGTATCTACGAGAGATGTTTCAGGCTGCACATACGGACACCGGACGGCTCGCGACGAGCAAAGTCCATTCTCGGCGGTACCTACGACGCGTAGACGGGCGGCACCTACGAGAGATGATTCGGGCGGCACCTACGATTTTGCTATCGGGCGGTTCCTACGAGAAATGTTCCGGGCGGCACCTACGGACGCCGCACGGCTCGCGACGAGCAAAGTCCCTTCTTGGCGGTAACTACGTCACGTAGACGGGCGGCACCTACGAGAGCAGATTCGGACGGCACCTACGGACGCCGGACGGCTCGCGACGAGCAAAGTCCCTTCTTGGCGGTAACTACGTCACGTGGACGGGCGGCACCTACGAGAGCAGTTTCGGACGGCACCTACGGACGCCGGACGGCTCGCGACTCGCAAATTCTTTTCTTGGCGGTACCTACGACGCGTAGACGGGCGGCACCTACGAGAGGTGTTTCGGGCAGCACCTACGGACGCCGGACGGCTCGCGACTCGCAAAGACCCTTTTTGGCGGTACCTACGACGCGTAGACGGTCGCACCTACGAGAGATGATTCTGGCGGCACCTACGATTATGCTATCGGGCGGTATCTACGAGAGATGTTTCGGGCTGCACGTAAGGACAATGGACGGCTCGCGATGAGCAATGTCCATTCTCGGCGGTACCTACGACGCGTAGTCTGGCGACACCTACGAGAGGTGTTTCGGGCGGCATCTGCGAGAGGTGTTCCGGCCGGCACCTACGGATGCCGGACGGCTCGCGACGAGCAAAGTCCCTTCTTGGCGGCACCTACGACGCGTAGTCGGGCGGCACATACGATTATGCTATCGGGCAGTACCTACGAGAGATCTTTCGGGCTGCACGTATGGACACCGGACGGCTCGCGATGAACAAAGTCCCTTCTCTGCGGCACCTACGACGCGTAGTCGGGCGGCACATACGAGGATGCTATCGGGGGGCGCCCCGGGAGGTTTATCGGGCTGCACCTTCGGACACCGGACGGCTCGCGACGAGCAAAGTCCCTTCTTGGCGATACCTACGACACGTAGACGGGCGGCACATACGAGAGATGATTCGGGCGGCACCTACGATTGTGCTATCGGGCGGTACCTACGAGAAATCTTTCGGACTGCACGTATGGACACCGGACGGCTCGCGATGAGCAAAGTCCCTTCTCTGCTGCACCTACGACGCGTAGTCGGGCGGCACATACGAGGATGCTATCGGGCGGTACCTACGGGATGTGTATCGGGCTGCACCTACGGACACCGGACGGCTCGCGACTCGCAAAGACCCTTCTTGGAGGTACCTACGACGCGTACACGGACGGCTCCTACGAGAGATGATTCTGGCGGCACCTACGATTATGCTATCGGGCGGTATCTACGAGAGATGTTTCGGGCTGCACGTACGGACACTGGACGGCTCGCGACGAGCAAAGTCCCTTCTTGGCGGTAACTACGACGCGTAGACGGGCGGCACCTACGAGAGGTGTTTCGGGCGGCACCTACGATTTTGCTATCGGGCGGTACCTACGAGAGATGTTTCGTGCTGCATATGGACACCAGACGGCTCGCGACTCGCAAAGTCTCTTCTCTGCGGTACCTACGACGCGTAGACGGGCGGCACCTACGAAAGGTGTTTCGGGCGGCACCTACGGACGCCGGACGGCTCGCGACGAGCAAAGTCCCTTCTCGGCGGTACCTACGACGCGTAGACGAGCGGCACCTACGAGAGATGATTCGGGCGCCACCTACGATTGTGCTATCGGGCGGTACCTACGGGATGTGTATCGGGCTGCACCTGCGGACACCGGACGGCTCGCGACGAGCAAAGTCCCTTCTCGGCGGTACCTACGACGCGTAGACGGGCGGCACCTACGAGAGCAGTTTCGGGCGGCACCTACGGACGCCGGACGGCTCGCGACGCAAAGTCCCTTCTCGGCGGTACCTACGACGCGTAGACGGGCGGCACCTACGAGAGGTGTTTCGGGCGGCACCTACGGACGCCGGACGGCTCGCGACTCGCAAAGACCCTTCTTGGAGGTACCTACGACGCGTACACGGGCGGCTCCTACGAGAGATGATTCGGGCGGCACCTACGATTATGCTATCGGGCGGTACCAACGAGAGATGTTTCGGGCTGCACCAGCGGACGCCGGACGGCTCGCGACGAGCAAAGTCCCTTCTCTGCGGTACCTACGACGCGTAGTCGGTCGGCACCTACGATTATGCTATCGGACGGTACCTACGAGAGGTGTTTCGGGCGTCACCTACGGACGCCGGACGGCTCGCGACTCGCAAAGATCCTTCTTGGAGGTACCTACGACGCGTAGACGGGCGGCTCCTACGAGAGATGATTCGGGCGGCACCTGCGATTATGCTATCGGGCGGTATCTACGAGAGATGTTTCAGGCTGCACATACGGACACCGGACGGCTCGCGACGAGCAAAGTCCATTCTCGGCGGTACCTACGACGCGTAGACGGGCGGCACCTACGAGAAATGTTCCGGGCGGCACCTACGGACGCCGCACGGCTCGCGACGCGCAAAGCCCCTTCTCGGCGGTACCTACGACGCGTAGACGGGCGGCACATACGATTATGCTATCGGACGGTACCTACGAGAGATGTTTCGTGCTGCACGTATGGACAGCGGCTCGCGACGAGCAAAGTCCCTTTTCTGCTGTACCTACAATGCGTAGACGGGCGGCACTTACGAGAGGTATTTCGGGCGGCACCTGCGAGAGGTGTTCCGGCCGGCACCTACGGATGCCGGACGGCTCGCGACGAGCAAAGTCCCTTCTTGGCGGTACCTACGACACGTAGACGGGCGGCACCTACGATTGTGCTATCGGGCGGTACCTACGAGAAATCTTTCGGACTGCACGTATGGACACCGGACGGCTCGCGATGAGCAAAGTCCCTTCTCTGCTGCACCTACGACGCGTAGTCGGGCGGCACATACGAGGATGCTATCGGGCGGTACCTACGGGATGTGTATCGGGCTGCACCTATGGACACCGGACGGCTCGCGACGAGCAAAGTCCCTTCTCGGCGGTACCTACGACGCGTAGACGGGCGGCACCTACGAGAGGTGTTTCGGGACCTACGGACGCCGGACGGCTCGGGCCTCGCAAAGACCCTTCTTGGAGGTACCTACGACGCGTACACGGGCGGCTCCTACGAGGATGATTCGGGCGGCACCTACGATTATGCTATCGGGCGGTACCAACGAGAGATGTTTCGGGCTGCACCAGCGGACGCCGGACGGCTCGCGACGAGCAAAGTCCCTTCTCTGCGGTACCTACGACGCGTAGTCGGTCGGCACCTACGATTATGCTATCGGACGGTACCTACGAGGGTGTTTCGGGCGGCACCTACGGGACGGCTCGCGGGCCGCGCAAAGATCCTTCTTGGAGGTACCTACGACGCGTAGACGGGCGGCTCCTACGAGAGATGATTCGGGCGGCACCTGCGATTATGCTATCGGGCGGTATCTACGAGAGATGTTTCAGGCTGCACATACGGACACCGGACGGCTCGCGACGAGCAAAGTCCATTCTCGGCGGTACCTACGACGCGTAGACGGGCGGCACCTACGAGAAATGTTCCGGGCGGCACCTACGGACGCCGCACGGCTCGCGACGCGCAAAGCCCCTTCTCGGCGGTACCTACGACGCGTAGACGGGCGGCACATACGATTATGCTATCGGACGGTACCTACGAGAGATGTTTCGTGCTGCACGTATGGACACCGGACGGCTCGCGACGAGCAAAGTCCCTTTTCTGCTGTACCTACAATGCGTAGACGGGCGGCACTTACGAGAGGTATTTCGGCCGGCACCTACGGATGCCGGACGGCTCGCGACGAGCAAAGTCCCTTCTTGGCGGTACCTACGACACGTAGACGGGCGGCACCTACGATTGTGCTATCGGGCGGTACCTACGAGAAATCTTTCGGACTGCACGTATGGACACCGGACGGCTCGCGATGAGCAAAGTCCCTTCTCTGCTGCACCTACGACGCGTAGTCGGGCGGCACATACGAGGATGCTATCGGGCGGTACCTACGGGATGTGTATCGGGCTGCACCTGCGGACACCGGACGGCTCGCGACGAGCAAAGTCCCTTCTCGGCGGTACCTACGACGCGTAGACGGGCGGCACCTACGAGAGGTGTTTCGGGAGGCACCTACGGACGCCGGACGGCTCGCGACTCGCAAAGACCCTTCTTGGAGGTACCTACGACGCGTACACGGGCGGCTCCTACGAGAGATGATTCGGGCGGCACCTACGATTATGCTATCGGGCGGTACCAACGAGAGATGTTTCGGGCTGCACCAGCGGACGCCGGACGGCTCGCGACGAGCAAAGTCCCTTCTCTGCGGTACCTACGACGCGTAGTCGGTCGGCACCTACGATTATGCTATCGGACGGTACCTACGAGAGATGTTTCGTGCTGCACGTATGGACACCGGACGGCTCGCGACGAGCAAAGTCCCTTCTTGGCGGTACCTAAGACGCGCAGACGGGCGGCACCTACGATTATGCTATCGGGCGGTATCTACGAGAGATGTTTCGGGCTGCACGTACGGACAATGGACGGCTCGCGATGAGCAATGTCCATTCTCGGCGGTACCTACGACGCGTAGTCTGGCGGCACATACGAGGATGCTATCGGGCGGTACCTACGGGATGTGTATCGGGCTGCACCTACGGACACCGGACGGCTCGCGACGAGCAAAGTCCCTTCTCGGCGGTACCTACGACGCGTAGACGGGCGGCACCTACGAGAGGTGTTTCGGGCGTCACCTACGGACGCCGGACGGCTCGCGACTCGCAAAGTCTCTTCTCTGCGGTACCTACGACGCGTAGTCGGGCGGCACCTACTAGAGGTATTTCGGGCGGTTCCTACGAGAGATGTTCCGGGCGGCACCTACGGACGCCGGACGGCTCGCGACGCGCAAAGCCTCTTCTCGGCGGTACCTACGACGCGTAGACGGGCGGCACATACGATTATGCTATCGGACGGTACCTACGATTTTGCTATCGGGCGGTACCTACGAGAGATCTTTCGGGCTGCACGTATGGACACCGGACGGCTCGCGATGAACAAAGTCCCTTCTCTGCGGCACCTACGACGCGTAGTCGGGCGGCACATACGAGGATGCTATCGGGTGGTACCTACGGGAGGTGTAACGGGCTGCACCTACGGACACCGGACGGCTCGCGACGAGCAAAGTCCCTTCTTGGCGGTAACTACGACGCGTAGACGGGCGGCACCTACGAGAGATGATTCGGGCGCCACCTACGATTGTGCTATCGGGCGGTACCTACGGGATGTGTATCGGGCTGCACCTGCGGACACCGGACGGCTCGCGACGAGCAAAGTCACTTCTCGGCGGTACCTACGACGCGTAGACGGGCGGCACCTACGAGAGGTGTTTCGGGCGGCACCTGCGGACGCCGGACGGCTCGCGACTCGCAAAGATCCTTCTTGGAGGTACCTACGACGCGTAGACGGGCGGCACCTACGAGAGATGATTCGGGCGGCACCTACGATTTTGCTATCGGGCGGTTCCTACGAGAAATGTTCCGGGCGGCACCTACGGACGCCGCACGGCTCGCGACGCGCAAAGCCCCTTCTCGGCGGTACCTACGACGCGTAGACGGGCGGCACCTACGAGAACAGTTTCGGACGGCACCTACGGACGCCGGACGGCTCGCGACGAGCAAAGTCTCTTCTTGGCGGTAACTACGTCACGTGGACGGGCGGCACCTACGAGAGCAGTTTCGGACGGCACCTACGGACGCCGGACGGCTCGCGACTCGCAAATTCTTTTCTTGGCGGTACCTACGACGCGTAGACGGGCGACACCTACGAGAGGTGTTTCGGGCAGCACCTACGATTATGCTATCGGGCGGTATCTACGAGAGATGTTTCGGGCTGCACGTACGGACAATGGACGGCTCGCGATGAGCAATGTCCATTCTCGGCGGTACTACGGCGTAGTCGTAGGTAGCTTATCTCTTTCACCTCTTCTACCTCTTCCTCTCCCCAACTCCACTCTTTTCTTCTTCCTCTTCCTCTTCCATTTTCAAATACCATCAATTTCGACTTCTCTGGACTCAACTTTAAGCATTTCCCCTCCAAGTATCTTTTGAATCTCCTTATCATCTCTTTCATCTCTTCTTCTCTCTTCGCTAGTAACACAATATCATCTGCGTACGTTAATGTCCAGAATTTTTCCCTCCCCACTATCACTTCACCTGTCTGTTCCTTCCTCATCTCTTCCTCAAGGTCCATTACATAGATGTTAAATAATAGTGGACTTAGCGGGCATCCTTGCTTTACTACTGCTTGTCCAAAACTCTTCTGATTTCCTGTTTCCCACTCTTACTATCCTCTTGGTTTCCTCGTACGTTTCCATTATCCTGTTCCTTAATCTTTCTCTTACCTCCGCCTTCCGCAACATCTCTCCCATCTTTCTTCTGTCCACCTTATCAAATGCCGCCTTCAGATCTGCGAAAAAAGCAAACACTTTCCCCCCTATCTTTGTCAGCTCTCTGTTTACTACATAGTTCAGCACGTACACTGCGTCCATTGTTCCTCTCTAAATCCAACTTGTCCCTTTTCTAGTTTTTCTCCTACCTCCTTCTTTAATCTCTTGGTCAATATATTTGCGTATATCTTGTACGCAGTATCCATAAGTGTCACTCCTCTGTAATTCCTTACTTCTTCTTTTTCTCCTTTTTGTATATCGGGCTTATTACTCCTCTGTTCCAATCCTATGGCCTCCTTCTTTCCAAATTTTCTTGAACAGTCTCGCCATCACTTCCCCTATCTCCTTAGGCATCAGTCTCCATGCTTCGTTCTCTATTCCATTCTCTCCTGGCGCCTTCCTTTTTTTCAACTCTCTGAGCTGACTTATTATCTCTTCGTCCGTAATTTCTTCTTCCTTCTCCTCTTCTTCTTCCTCTCTCCCTACCGTTTCCACCTCTTTTCCCCTCTCTTTTTCTTCTTTCCTCTTTATTCTTATCCTGCTCCCTTCCAATAGCTCCATAAAGTGTTCCGTCCAGCTCTCCATCTCTATATTGTCGTCTATCTTCTCTCTTCTCTTCCTGTACTTGTTTATATATTTCCACGCTTCCTCTTCCGTCCTTATCGCTTTAATTTTTTCTTCTTCTTCTTCCCTATGTTTTTCCCTTTCTTCCTCGCACCATCTCTTGTATCCTCTCCTCTTCTTTACATACTCCTCTTTGTCTATTTTCTCTTTCCTCCACTTTTCCATCTCTCTCCTTACCTACCTTTTCTTCTCCTTCCACTCTTTGCTATGCCACTCTTTCCTCCCCATTCTCCAAGGCTTTGTTTTCTTCTTTACCCTTTTTCTTGCTTCTCTTACTTTCTCTTCCAGTTCTTTCCACATTTCTTCCGTCTCTGTCTTATTGCATATCCAACCTTCGCATCTCTTGTGGTACTCCTCTATTCCCTCCTCGGTCCACACACTTCTCTCTATCTCTATCTCTTCTTCCTCTACTCTTTCCTCTTTTCTTTCTCCCTCTATCACCACCTCTAATGGTATATGATCTGATTCCGTTCTCAATCCCTCTTTCACCGTCTTTATCTCTTGTGCCGCCTTCTCGTTTGCTACTACATAATCTATTACTGATGTTCCTCTCTCTCCTACATACGTCCATTCTCCTTCTTCCTCTCCTTTTCCATTCATTATCATCCATCTCTCTCTCATCGTTTCTATCAATATTCTTCCTTCTCTATTTATTATTTTATCTTTCGATTTTCTTGTCTCCCTCTCCTTTTCCATTCTATATATTGGTCCTCCTTCATTACCCGTTCTTGCGTTATAGTCTCCCCCTATCAGCAAGTGTCCTTCTTCCTCTTCTTTAATTTCCCTCGTTCTTCTTTCAACGTTTCTTTTATTTTCTGGCTGTAAAATGACGTATATTCTCCATCTCTCTTTTATTCTTGTTAGCTCTATTTCTACCGTTCTTTTACTTATTTCTCTCACCTTTACCCTTTCCATCTCTTTCCTTATCGCTATTAACATCCCTCCTCTTGCTTTTCCCTTCTTCTCTTCTCTGTCCGCTGCTACATTTCTCCATGTAAATTTTTTACTTAGCTTGTCTTCTATCTTCTTCCATTTTCCCTCCTCCATCCAGGTCTCCACTAGTCCCACTATATCAAAGTCTTCTAGGTATCTCCATGTGTCCTCGTCTTTGTTTGTCACTCCTGCTATATTCCAGAAACAAATCCTTTTATTTGCTTATCCATTTATTTGCTTATCTTTGTTTCTCATTTTCTCCCCCATCTCTTCCTCCTCCCCAGCCGTCATTCCTATTTTTCCGCTCTCCTATCCACCTCATCTCCTGCTTCCTCCACTCCTCCTAATCCTCCTACATCTTCTCTCTTTTCTCTTCTTTTTTCTTCATCTCCTTCCTCCAGTTCCTCCCTCTCTTTGTTCCACCTTCACCATCTCCCATTCATCCAAATTTTTCCGTATTTCATCCATGCTGTTTTGCCTTTCTTCCTTTCCTCCCAAGCGATCTTCTCTAGGTTCCACTGCATGGACTTCTCCTTCCATGTCCAATCATCTTGTATTCTTTTCGTCCTTTCTCTTAGCTTTCTTTTATTTCTCATAACTTCTATCTTGCCAGCTCTGTTTTCCATCTTCACTAATATCATTCTTTTTCCTTTTTTGTCTCCTCTTCCTAGTTCTCTGATTTCTTCTGTCTTTCCTGATACCTCGATCACTTTCCACAATTCTGCCACTGTCTCTTCTGCGCTCTTCCCCTCTTTGACTACTCCTTTTATTATTATGTTCCTTCTCCTCTTATGTCTTTCTTCCTCTTACTTCCAAATCTCAAGGCTTCTTTTTATTATTTCTGTTTCGATCTCCTTGTCGATATTACTTTTTCTCGCTTCTTTTTGTTCCTTATTTCTCTTCTCACCTCTTCTCTCTCGTTCTCTATCTTATCTAATCTTCGTTTCAATTCTCTCACTTCTTCTATTTCCTCTCCTCTCTCTTCCATACCTCCCCTCTCTTCTGCTGCTCTGTTTTCCATTTCCTAAACTCTTCTTTGGAAGGTTTCCAGTTTCTCTCCCAGTTTTCCTTCCTATTATTATTTTTGCTAAATCTATCTTTTCCTTTGGGGTGACCTCGTTGTTATCTCACTTCTTTTAAAAGGCCTCCATTTCTTCCTCTTCTTCTTGTTTCCCTTTTTCTTCCTCTTTATAAATTCATCTAATTCATAGCTGCTCCCCCGCTCCACGTTTTCTCCCTGCTACTACTCCTAACGGTCTTCCTTTTTTTTCATCACACTATCTTTTTCTCTCCCTCCGCCTTGTCCGTTTCCATTTCTCACTTTCTATCTTAACTCTCTTTTTTTTGGCCCTTACTTCTTCGCTCTGGTCCTTCTGTTTATCTCTACTAGTGTCCCTAGGCCCACCGCTCAGCCTACTCACTGCGCCGACTCCTCTCTCTTGACCAGTCTTCCACCAATCCCACGGCTCTAGTGGCCCCAGCTGCACCGCTTGGCTTGCCGGGCTACTCGGTCTCCCCACTTTTCTATCTATTTCACTGTCTACTCTATGCTAGTTAACTGTCACCCTGCTCACTTTCCACTCCTTTTCTTGTCCTCCACCTTTATTTTCACTCCTCTCTTCTCTCTTTTTCCACCCTCCACTCCCCTGCCACTTCTTCACACCCTCGCACCACCACTATCTCCCTTTTTACGCTCTAATTCCTAACTATCAGCACAGCCTTTTCACACACGTGTCACCTCTTTCACGTCGGAAACGGAAGTCATTATTAATTTTATTATTAATTTGATGAAGTACTGCACGACCATGATTTTTTCGCTCTTGTTTGTTCTAGCGGAATTTAATATGTTAACAATTTTTCTTTCTGTATTTATTACTAATAAAGATAGAAAGTTCGTTTAAAGGAACATCGATGATTTTGACCTGACCTTTATTAGGTCACTCAAAGTCAAGTACATATGTTCATTATCTGAGCCCCTTCGAGCCAAACAACTTTTGTTTGAAACATTTTTCCGTATCTTCCTTTTTTGAGATATTTGCCTGGAACAATTAAAATGGGACATCCTGTATATATATTTTACTCACATTATGTTATTGTTGTTACTCCCGACTATTGTCAATCTAACATTTTTTTATTAATTATAATATTATATTATTTATTTATATTATTATTTAGATTATTATTATTGTGCTATTATTATATATTTTTTTTATCTTTAATTAGGAAGAATACACATATACGATACATGACAATTTATGTATATTTGAATGTATATTAAAATAAATTTTTACACATATATATATATATATACATATATATATATATACATATATACACAGTAAAAATTGTATGTTAAATTTAACATATTTTACATGTCCCAATTTATCCACCCAATTTTAATGTTAATTTAACAGAAGGCAAGTATGTAAATAAATAATACAAGTAATATGTTTAAAAATTGATATAAAAGGGTAACACTTAAATTTTATTTGAAATAAAGTTTATGTTAAATTAACATATTTATAATGTTAAATTTATTTAAAAGAGATGTTATTCTTTACATTTTTATAACAGAAGAGATAAATAACAGAAGAGATATGTCGATTTAACATATGCATTTTAATAACATATTAATTGTGTTATTTTAACTCTTAGAAAAGGTAAGTATTAACTCAACGCAGAAATGTCAAAATAACACAACGATAATATATTTCATTAACATAAGGGTATGTTAAAAATTTAACACAAAAATTTTTACACGAGAAAATTTCAACAGAAATACAAAATGTTTTTTACCGTGCATATATATATATATATATATATATATATGTATATATATATATATATATATATATATATAATATGATTCAAAAATAAGTATAGTGTCCGTGAAATGACACAATTTAAGAAGATTTTTCCTTTAGCAAAATTTCATCCGACGCTTAGTTTTAAAGAAATAATTTGTCTTATAACGGGTCGGACAAAAGGCAGCAAGGGTAGGGGGCCCGCGCGCGGGTGCTTACGCGGGGCGCTACATACACACGCGAATACATATTTTTCTCTCTCTCTCTCTTTCTCTCTCTCTCTCTCTCTTTCTTTCTCTCTCATTTGCTTATTATTACTCTACCTAAAATTATTATTTATTTTTTATTGTTACACATTTTCACTAAATTATTTTCTTTTCTATACTGTTTTTTTTTTTTTTTTGAGAGGGAAAATGCATTTTATCCACCCCCCGGGGGTTCCGGGGATTATGAGTACCGCCGAATTATCAACCCGGTACCCCTCCCCTTTTCGCTATTTCTCCAATACTGTTTATTTGACATCCAGAAATTTTCCAATACCAAAGAATAGTTATTTTATTTTTGTTCGATGTATTTTGAAAAAAGTCTTCAATAGATCGTACTTTCCCCAATTGAAGGAATATCACCTTTGTTAAACAGATTCCACACTAAATAATTAATCGAAAATTTTCTTTCTTTATAAAC
Source organism: Camponotus fellah (assembly GCA_030586385.1). Lineage (NCBI taxonomy): Eukaryota > Metazoa > Arthropoda > Insecta > Hymenoptera > Formicidae > Camponotus > Camponotus fellah. The sequence goes on along the minus strand of JAPIVC010000477.1, from coordinate 144,977 downwards.
TGTATTCTTGTATAAACTTCAAATCACATTCATTCACTCACTCGATAAGACGAGAAATTTCAATGACTCTATCACTAATCACTATCAATCACTATCGAATAATCACTGTTGGCCATTAAAAATCACTCGATTAAAGAAAAACACAACGTTATTACGACGTGACGACGCGACAACGCGACAATATTTACCCCGGCGACAGTTTTTGGTTAGGCTAGGTTGCGATAGGTTAAGGTACTAAGCGCTGTCGAACGTGAACATGTGCTTGATTGAAGACGCGACAATTTAGCGTATAATATTATCATATGACATTTATACATCGTATGAGATTTATTTTAAAATTAATTAGAATAAATAAATGTTTAATACTTTCACTGTTAATGTTAAATATTATTTATTAATATTAAATATTATTATTAAATATTCTTAAATATTATTATTAACATTAAATATTTATTTATTATTATTAAATAATATTATTAATATTAAATATTTATTTATTATTATTAAATATTATTATTAATATTAAATTTATTTACTTATTATTATTAAATATTTATTAAACTGTTGAATATCAATAATAATATGAAAAAATAATATAAAAAAATCATTAAATTCTGGCGTTTCGATATCTCTTGGTTTTTTCTTATGGTTTTCGTAAAACGTAAGAATAATATTATTATTATATGATATTTATACATCGTATGAGATTTGTTTTAAAATTAATCAGAATAAATAAATGTTTAATACTTTCACTGTTAATGTTAAATATTATTTATTATTAATATTAAATATTATTATTAAATATTCTTAAATATTATTATTAACAATAAATATTTATTTATTATTATTAAATAGATTATTCGATAGTGATTGATAGTGATTAGTGATATAGTCATTGATAAATTTCTCGTCTTATCGAGTGAGTGAATGAATGTGATTTGAAGTTTATACAAGAATACAGTTTATAAAAGAGAAAAGAATTTTCGATTAATTATTTAGTGTGGATCTCTGTTCTTTAGAACGTAATATCTACGTTCAACTTGAGTAAAAGTACGATCTATTGGAAAATTTATTTTCAAAATTACAACAATACGTCGAACAAGGTAATAAAAACTATTCTTTGGTATTGTGTGAAAATTTCGGGATGTCAAATAAAGTGGTAGAGAAAATTAGCGAAAGAGAGGGGTTTTTTTAGGGGGGAGTACCGAGTTGGTAATTCGACTTGGTACTCGAGTCCCACATAACTCACTGGATCGCCCGGTACATAAAATGCATTTTCCCCCTCTCTTGTAAAAAAAAAAAAAAAAACGGTACAATAGAATAAGAAAATAATTTAAGTGAAAATGTAACAATAAAAAATGAATAATAATTTTAATAAGAGTAATAATAAGCAAATGAGAGAGAGAGAGAGAGGGGGGGAAAGAAAGAGAGAGAGAGAGAGGAAGAGAGAATGAGAATTATGTATTCGCATGTGTGTGTATGTAGCAACCAACTGATCGCCCCGCGAAGCACCCGCGTCTAACGGTAACTCGCGCCACCCTTGCCTGCCTTTTATATCCGACCCGTTATAAGTTAATTACTTCTTTTAATAATTCAAAACTATGCGTCGGACGAAATTTTGCTAAAGGAAAATCGTCTTAGAATTGACTCAAGAATGTGTCATTTCACGGATACTATACTTATTTTTAATCACCCTGTATATATACAGGGTGGTTCATTTTAATCGCCCCAGGCAAATATCTCGAAAAATATGAAAATACAAAAAAATGTTTCAGACAAAAGTTGTAAGGGTTTTCGGGGGGACATAAGATGATGCTATCAGTTTGACCTTGAAAAGTCACCTGAAGGTCACGTCAAGGTCATCTCCAATTTTTTAAATGGAACACCCTATATATTTTGCATATTCTTGTAGCTTATCTCGAGAGCTTTCCAAAACACTATGATATAATGTTTTTTCATTAAGAACTTTTTGAGTTATTAAGGTTTGAAAAGTAATAAATCCAATATTTTGACATACACTATAAAATATCTTAAAAAATATCCAATTTTCAATCATCTTACCCTAATACTTTTATGCACAGAATGATGAGACAAATTGACTAGTGAAAAAAAATACCCAATTGTTTAAAAAAAAAATTTGTAATTGTTGCAAATTTATATTTGTCTATTACAGTAATATTGTTTATTACACATTTTAAAAACATTTTTATCAAGTTCTAATACAGCTGATTCCCCAGATAGCCACGAATGCTAAAAGCACGTTTTTGGGAAAAATCTTGCCAGCAAGATTTGTTTCCAATTTTTTGCGGCAATTTTCTGGCAAGGATTTGTCTTGCTTTATCTTTTCACAAAATTTCGAGCATTTTTATGACAAAATGTTTTCATCAAATGATGCTGTAAATAACAGAGTTGCTACCAACGAGTTGAGAGATGAGTTGTCTTGACTTACAAAAAACACGCATTATTATATCGATTATTGGCTCCTCGTTCGACCGATGTATTTTCGCGCATTGCACACGGTAACAGATATACACACGTTATATGCATGGCAAGGTTTGCTCTGTTCTTGCTGTAATTTTGGTGTCATATCGTGTTACGGCAAGGCTTGCTCTGTTTTTGCCGCAATTTTGCTGTCATGCTATGCTAGGCAAGGCTTACCGTATTATTTACCTAAAATATGGGTTTGGCAGTGCGACAAGCATTGCCAGCAAAAGATAAGCTTTTTGCGGACACACCTTGTCGTAATTTTGCTGCAAACGCATGCCTGGGTTTGCCGTAAACTTTGCGCAAAGTTTGCGTCATTTTGCTATCTGGGTTTTTTTTTAGTTAAGATCAATACGAGTTAGCTCTTATTACGATTTGTCCAACAGTAAATTCATGTTATTTCCTTTCATGAATTGTGTCATTATTAACATGGCAGATTATCCGCCCTCAGAAATTGTTGATATAATTGGTATTTTATGCCGCTAATAATAATGCTAGAGAAGCAACTCGTCAATATCAAGATAGATATCCAGATAGACGACATCCTGATCATAAAGCAATTTTGCGTTTAACAACTAGAGCGCGTACGGGATTGTTGAAACGCAAACGTTCTAAAAAACCATTAAATAACGACGATGCTATTATCGTAACCATACTAGGAATGGTAATAATAAATCCACACATTGGTCAACGTCAAATTAGTCGTGAATTAAAAGTGTCTCTGTACAACTGTAGGTAGGAATTTTACGTGCCAATCACTTTCACCCTTATCACATTACACTTAATCAAGAGCTTTCTGATAACGATAAAATTCTTCGTGTTAACTTCTGCAGGTGGGCTATAGATAAAATTCAGTTAGATCCCACATTTTTTTCTTGCGTTATGTTTAGTGACGAGGCTGCATTTGAAAGCAATGGCATGCTAAATCGGCATAATAGTCATTATTATTCTAATATCAATCCGCACTGGGTTCGGCATGTAGACAATCAGCATCGATGGAAGGTGATAGTTTGGTGTGGTATTTTAGATGGTCATATTATCGGACCTCACTTTTTTGATGACAATGTTACAGGAGACTCATATTTACGTATGCTACGAGATGTGTTGCCAAGGATGTTAGAGTTTGTCGATGAAAATACAGTTCAACATATGTGGTTGCAACAGGATGGCGCACCACCACATTACGCGCCCCTGTAAAAAATTTTTTTAAATTTAACTTATCAGCGCCGTTGGATTGGAAGAGGTGGTCATATAGGCTGGCCTCCCAGATCACCAGATCTGACATCACCAGATTTTTTCTTTTGGGGCTATTTGAAAAACATTGTTTACCAGACCGCAGCTGAAGAGCTAAAGGGCCGCATTAGACAAGCATGTAGAAATATATCAGCCGATGTTCTCAGAAAAACAGTCAATGCATTTGAAAGACGGTTGCAATTATGTATCCAGCAGAATGGTGGTACATTTGAGCATTGTTTGCGTAGACCAAAAAATGACACTTAATGTGACTTTGATGTGATCTTATGGAATTCGGTCTTGCCTTTATCGGCCGGGTCACTCTCGAGTCTTGCCTTCATCGGCCGGATCACTCTCGAGTCTTGCCTTCATCGGCCGGATCACTCTCAGTCTTGCCTTCATCAGTCGGATCAATCTAGGGCTTCCTTTATCTTGCCGGTACATCTTGAGTAATATCGGCACATATTGTGACCTTTAAGCTTTATAACTTAAAAAAATTTAATGAAAATTATTTTATCATAGCGTTTTGGAAAGCACTCGAGATAAGCTACAAGAATATGCAATAAAAAAATAGGGTGTTCCATTAAAAAAATTGGGGGTGACCTTTATATGATCTTCAGGTGACTCTTCAAGGTCAAACTGATAGCACTATCTTATGTCCTCTTGAAGCCATAAAACTTTTTTATAGAATATTTTTCTCCCAGGCTTGGTTTTCGAGATATTTGCCTGGAATGATTAAAATGAACCATCTGTATAAATTTGCAACAATTACAAATTTTTTTTTAAACAATTGTGTATTTTTTTTACACTAGTCAATTTGTCTCATCATTCTGTGCATAAAAGTATTAGGGTAAGATGATTGAAAATTGGATATTTTGTAAGATATTTTATAGTTTATGTCAAAATATTGGATTTATTACTTTCAAATCTTAATAACTCAAAAAGTTCTTAATAAAAAAACATTATATCATAGTGTTTTGGAAAGCTCTCGAGATAAGCTATAAGAATATGAAAAATATACAGGGTGTTCCATTTAAAAATTGGAGATGACCTTGACGTGACCTTCAGGTGACTTTTCCAGGGTCAAACTGATAGCATCATCTTATGTCCCCCCCGAAACCATACAACTTTTGTCTGAAACATTTTTTTGTATTTTTCATATTTTTCGAGATATTTGCCTGGGGCGATTAAAATGAACCACCCTTATATATATACAGGGTGTTCCATTTTAAATAATCTAGTCAAATATCTCGAAAACCAAGTCCGGGGGGAAAAGTTTCCAGACAAAAGTTGTTTAGTCTCGAGGGGGGACAAGATGGTGCCATTGGTTTGACTTTGGATAATCATTTGCAGATGGCGCATAGGTTACCTTAAATTTTTTTAAAGGCATCTTACTTTTTTTATTACATATTCTTGTAGCTGGCCTCAATGCTTAAAAAACACTAATTAAATGTTTTTTTCAATAGTTTTCGAGGTTTAAATATTTTAAATTTTCATAAATGATAAAATATCTAGTAAAATATTCATTTTTCGATTATCTTACCTTATATTTTTGTGTACAAAATAATGGACAATTGGTAAAGAAAAATAGTTGTTTCGAAGAAGAAATATGGAATTTGCAATTAACAATTCCATATTTTTCCTTAGAAACAACTGTATGTTTTCTTTACACCAATTGATTCCTCTCATTATTTTGTACATAAAAGTAGTAAGATAATCGATAAATGAATATTTTACTAGATATTTTATCATTTATGTAAAATTAAGATATTATTTCAAGCCTTATAACTCGAAAAGTATTTAACGGAAAAACATTTAATTATAGTGTTTTGGAAAGCTCTCAAGGTAATCTACAAGAATATGCAAAAAAATAGGGCGTCCAATTATTTTAAAAAATTTAAGGTGACCTTTGCGCCATCTACAAATGATTATTCAAAGTCAAACCAATGGCACCATCTTATGTCCCCCTCGAAATCAAACAACTTTTGTCTGAAACATTTTTCCCTCCCAAGCTTGGTTTTCGAGATATTTGACTGGATTATTTAAAATGAGACACCCTTTTTTTTATATATATATATATATATATATATTATTTACAAAACTTTTTTGATTAATAATTATGAATAAGGATGAAGGACAGCTAAAATCTTTCGAATGTCTCTTAGAATCATTACTTAAGAATATATATTAAAGTCAAGTTCATTGAAGCTTCTTGTTTTTTTCTGGATTTTTACTAATTTAAGTAACATTTAGATTTATAACTTTTAAACAATTGAAAATCCAGATGTACAACTTTAACAGTTTACTTTTAACAGTTGACCTTAATATGATTTCTATTTTTGAACACTCTTCCTTTCTTTTCAAGAATGAAGCCTTTAAAAAGCATTCGTTAAATTTTTATCTTTTCTTCCATCATCTTTTCAAAAATAATTGGTGTGTATTGTATTGTATAATTTAATGCATTCTAGGGGGTGAAATAAATTTTTCTCGCAAATTTCAAGCTAACTCGTAAAATGAGGACATTTCTTTATCAATTAAAAAAATAAGATAAAACTGCATATTAGCGACGACCTCATCAATATCGATGACCTCGATATATGTTATCGAAAACATGTTCCTGAGTGACATTCAAAAGATTTTAATCATCACTCGTTATTTATATAACAAAGATATAATAACTAAAGATAGTAACTAATGGCATAATGGTAAACCTCATTTTGCGGAATACTGAAAACCTATATGAAATTATACAGGATTTACCAAAAGTGTGGAAACCCCTTAATATTTCGAAAAATACGCATTCTAAAAAAAAATGTTTCAGATAAAAGTCGTATGGCTTGAACGGGAACATAAGATGGTGTCATTAGTTGAAGAGTTCACCTGAAGGTCACGTGAAGATCACATCCAACTTTTTAAATGGGACACCCTATATGCTTTTACATATTCTTATAGTTCATCTCGAGAGCTTTTCAAAACACTATAATTGAGTTAGTTTTCATTAAGTACTTTTCGAGTTATGAGGCTTGAAATCATTTCTTGTACATAATTTTACAATTTTATATAAAATATCTAATAAAATATTCATTTTTTCGATTATCCTACCTTAATACTTTTATGTATAAAATAATGAAGGAATCAATTGGTGTAAAGAAAACACATAATTGTTTCAAAGAAAAAATATGTAATTTGCGATTAACAATTCCATATTTTTTTTTCGAAACAATTATGTGTTCTCTTTACACCAATTGATTCCTCATTATTTTGCACATAAAAGTATTAGGTAGGATGGTCGAAAAATGGTTTATGTAAAATTCAGAAATGATGTCAAGCCTAACTCGGAGTACTTAATGAAAACTAACTTAATTATAGTGTTTTGGAAAGCTCTCGAGATGAACATGTGGGACCATTGAACTTATTTTGGGTAAATCTGTATAAACTGCACTCTCAACAAGAAATAAAATGTAGAACTTTCCTTTATTTTACAAAGTACATGTATGGATATAGTGGATCCCCTCCCGTAGATTCTACTCTCTAAAATAAATTTAATTTAACAAAAATAGGTTTGGGAAATAGGTTGTATCTTTCGGAAATGGAGCCCTCCCATAGGAGCTTGCTAAGAGTGCAGATTTATCCAGAATAAGAATTCACAGCAACATTAAACTTATTTTGTAAATAACTTTGTAATAAATAACGATCGACGGCTTTTTGCAAATTAATCAGGGATATCCTTGACAACATATGTCAAGGTTATCGAAATTGGTGAGGTCGTCACTAATATACAGTTTTACTAAAAATAAAATTTCATTTTTTTCGCGAAATATTTTTCTTCCTTATAAATTAAAAAATGAGTAATTTTGTACGATTCTTTTTCGCGGAGTAATGGCGTATTAAAGTATCCATACAACTTTGTCTAATTACCGTCAATATTAGCACTATCCGAGGCCCATCACGAAGAAGTTACTGATCGGATTTAGTGTATCATATATGTGCGTGCGTGTGCGTGTGCATGTGTTCGCGTGTGCGTGTGCATGTGTTCGCGTGCGCGCATTTGTCATAGCAAAAATAAGATTTATTCTCTTGTGATTATTCATCAAATATCGCGTGAATCAGAGAGTTCTTAATATCTGTAATCTTTGCTGTGATAAACATTCTCACATATGCGCGTGTACGTACACACGTATTCACGCATGTATAATGTACTTAATCCAGAAATCTTCTTGTGATAGACACCAAGTAATGTCAATGTTGACAAGAATTGAACAAAAATGTAATTTAGTATGCCATTACTCCGCGAAAAAGAACAAAATTACTCACTTTTTTATTTATAAAGAAGAAAAATCTATATTTTATGATAGTTATCATGAAATTTGTGAGAAAATATAATTCCATCTTATAGAGTGCATCAAATTATGCAATTTTTGAAATGTAATACATATCCTTACTTTTAAGAAGATGGTGGAAGAGGGAAGCATAAATTAAAAATCTAACAAATATTTTTTAAAGTAGAGGATTAATTCTCTTAAGAAAAGAAAAAAATATTATTTAGTTACGATATGTGGTTCCAGCATGATGGAGCACCACCTCATTTTGCTAGAATTACGCGCACGTTGTTGAACAAAATGTTTGGACAACGATGGATTGGATGTGGTGGACTTATTCAGTGGCCAGCTCGTTCACCTGATCTAACACCTTTAGATTTCTTTTTATGGGGATACATAAAGGAAAAAGCATTTAGCACAGTTCCTACTACGAGAGAATTGAAGGAACGAATTCGGACTGCTTGCGCATCAATTACATCAGCTATGCTATTCAGTGTTCGCAGAAATATTATCGAAAGATTACTTAAGTGCTTGGAAGTACATGGTATGCTTTTTGAACACTTATTAAAATAAAAATTACTTTTTTTCAACATAAAATCCTACTATAGACTAAGATTGTATAAACACTGTTTCACATAAGTGTGAAGTTCGGCGCTCCGAAAAATTTTGAATAATTGTAGCTCGGAAATTAATGATTGTAAAAAAAATTTTTTCGAATAAAAGTTACTTCTTTTTCAACATAGAATCCATTAATATTAATTTTTTGGGAAGGTGCCATTTAAAAAACGGAGCTTGATGCCCCCCACCCCACGAAGGGTCGATTGCGGAAAATGAAAATAAGTCCACATGAAAAAGCACATCAAATCGAGAAAATCGAATTCAAGAACATTAAGATCCATCTAGCCGTTTCAATCAGTGCTGGGATTTAATTGCAACTTTCAGCCGGATTTCACGCCTACCGTTCTCCCCTTATCGCTCACCTACTTAGAAACCGCTTAGCAACCGCGTCAACAAACGTTCATAACTAAGAAGCGCTCAGCAGCGTACGCAAAAATAATTATTCTATTATTAATATTAAGTCTTAATATTTTAAATTTTGTTAATATTTTAATTATTGATATTTTGAATTGTTTTAAATTGTTAGAACATGTGCGTAACTAATAATGGAATAATTATTTTTATTATTAATAAACAATAAAAAGAATTTAGAGAGATAGATTGCTACATGGCCTATATCACATTACATTTTTTGACGTATACGCTCCTGAGCACTCCTTAGTTACAAACGTTTGTTGATGCGGTTGCTAAGCCGCGAGCGGTAAGAGGGAAACGGTAGGTGTGAGTCAAGAAATCCGGCCGAAAGTTGCAACTAAATCTCAATACTGCAGTAAATAATGTATATAACGAGAAAGGAACGAACAATATAACGCAAATTACTTATATGATATGAAACTGTACTCTCTAAATTTCTTAAAGTAATAATGCATTCGAAAAATTGAGTGACTGACCGAATCACTCTAGTTAGAGTGATTTTTCATTCATAGGTGTGAATTCTTCTCACTTTTTGTTGTAGAGTGAAAAATTCTCAGTAAATGTGTATACTCTATTTTGTAGAGTGAATATTTTCACTCTAGTATAGAGTGAAAATTTTTATTCGTTAAAAAAGTGCGTATGAGTCCGTCATGAGCAACATTCGTATCGTTGTCTCGTGACCAATTCGTTGTACGTGTACTTGGTATACGAGACATATTAAAGTGATTTTTTTAAGGATATATCTTTTTATTTCAACATATTTCGAAAGAGTGTAAACATATTTCTTTTTGAGTGTAACGTTAAATATGTTTATATGACTGTGACAAGAAAAAAGGAGAATCAATTTTTAATCAATTTTTATACTGATAATAAGAACATACAGCGATGTTCAATTTCGAATAAAAAACAATGATTACTTCTCATTTCAATTAATTGAAGCTTCACGTCATATACGCAACATGTTTCATTATTATAGTGCGAAAGGCGGTTTAGAATAATTAAAATAATTGAAAAATTAAGAAGATAACATAAGAGCCAACGCGCGGTAATTGAAGAACAGAGAAACAACAACACTTCTTTCTTTTTTCAATATTAGTTTATTAAAAAACACATTATAATAATAAAAAGCAAACGTTTCAGATCATCTTTTGATTCTTCTTCAGCGCGATTTTAACAATATATATTACAGATGACGAGTTACATTAAACGAATTTGTTCTCGACGCATAAGTGACGCTAAATTGCATCCTGCGGAGATCTAGTAAGCGCTCTGCTTCCAACAGTCAATTAAATATACTATAGTTATGCTATACGACGTCACAGCAGAATTTACAAATCGAGTACAAATAATAAAATAAATATAAATAATAAATATAAATAATATAAATAATAAAATAAATAATAAAATAAATACCGAAAGGTATTATACGTGAATAAGCTTTTTTGCTTAAATTAATAGTTAGAAGCATGGCTCATCGGATTCCGCGCTTTTTACAATTAATAATATAGTATGCCGCTGTGCGCCCTATGTCGATTCGAGATTCGATGACGAACTGTATAAATATATCCTCGGTTGTCAGAACATAAACATGGACTCAATCAAGAACATACGCACGACTTAACGATAACAAACATACCAACGCGTGAACGAACGCCTCATATTTTCGATAAATTATTGATCGTCGCAAATGTATGATGCAAGCCCTCTATATTCTTCATAAACCGAACTGTCCATTTAGAGTGATTGTCTCCTCAATCAACACTTCCCTATATCAATTAGCTGCTTTTTTACATAACATTTTCTATGATGCTATCTTCAGGGCACATAGTCCTATTGCCAATAGTTTTGAATTAGTCAAAAAACTATCAGATGTACAGTTAAATGATCACTTTAAATTACTCATTAGATGTTGTTTCTCTCTTTACTAATATCCTATTAAATGTAGCGTTGGATAACGCTATCTCAGAGAGATCATGTTTAATAAAAGAAAAGCACAGCATTCCCCGCGACGAATTCTTGACTGCAGTTCAGTTTATATTAAATTCTTTTTCTTCACTTTTAATGAAAAAATATACCAATCAACATTCGGAACTCCCATAGGCTTTCCCCTATCCCCCATTATAGTCGATAGCACTCTGCAAGATTGAGAAAATAAATTAGACGAGTTCCCTTCAATCTATCATTCTATTATAAGTATGTGGATGATATAGCTTTAGCAGCTCCCTCTTCTATGTTCAATGAGGTCTTGAATATCTCCAACTCTTTTCACCCAAGGCTTCAGTTCACATTGGAAGAGGCAGTTGATAATAAACTTAATTTTCTTGATGTTACGATAATCGTGAACAATGATTTAATCGAATTCGATTAGTATCACAAATCTACTTTTTCTGGAAGATATTTAAATTATAAGTCGAATCATTCACTATACTATAATCGTAGGATCGTGTCTTTTTATTTGTTTATTGTCTCATTCGAGATTCCATCAAAAAAAGCTTTGAGTTGATAGTCGGCGTTCTCTTGGACAATGGCTATCCTTTATTTTATTTTATTACATTTTCTATGTAATACGAGAACGTCTAAAATTGCTATTGGCCTTGAATCGGCTTGACAGGCTTGGAGCCCAACGAGGACCACCCTGAGAAAAGACCTTCTTCATATTTCACAATTCCATACATTTCATACAACGTTTTCGGAACAATTTAAGCGAGTTCTTCGTAATCATGACACGGGAGTTTCTTATTTTGGGTTAAACTTCATAAATTTGTCAAGATCCGTAAAGACATAATGCCAAAAGATTCGTGTAACAATGTAGTGTTTAAAGTCTCATGCAATGATTGCGATGCGTCATATGTCGGCCACAGTGTTCCCAGGTGCCGAGAGAGCGCTTATCGTATGCGTGGCGCCAAATTATCGCATTTGATTTAAAATTATCATATATTTAGAAATATCGTATATTAGAAATATAGCATATATTTAGAAATATTAATAAAATAATCATTTATATATTATTTCTTATATTAATTTATTATAGAGATTTATATAGAGATAATCGCAAATAAGTTCGCAATCAATATTAATTGCTCTTAAATCAATTCAAATCCGTTACTAAAAAATACTAATAATACTAATAATAACTAATACCTGCGGTCAGAAAAACATTGGAAATAAATCTTTATTCTTAAAAATTTATTTATATTTTATTTTTTATTTAAATTCATAATATACATATGCTAGAATCCAGTATCTAAAGGAAATCTAGAATATCTAGAGGAATGAAATAATAAGTACTCATGTCTCAATGTACTATAGTCTCTTCTAATTGGCTTCTGCACACGACGCGGAAACGCTTGCTGCGCGGCAAGTAGCGACGCGGTAGCCAATCAATGTATTGCTTTTTAGTAAGAGCTGTAAAGTTTATTGGTTACTGCGTAACTTCTTGTCGCGCGGCAAGCGTTTTTGCATCTTGTGTGCAGAAGCTATATGTCTTATCTCAATTTGTGTCGTTAGCTTGAAAAAATTTCTAATTTTCTCAAATTATCATAAATTTACGTACCAAAGTGCTATCATACATCGTACAATAGCTAAAATTATTATATATATACGATAATTATCGTATGTACTAACGCTGGTCGGCCATAAACTAGCAGACAGTTAAAAAAACGAATTTCTGAACACCGAAATTACATTCGACGAAATACATCACAACCTTATAACTAATCACAGACTGGAATTCGATCATGATTTTAATTAAAAAGAATCTGAAATTTTGGACAGGGAATCCTCGTTGGGCAAAAGGCTTGTCTCTGAAATGTTGTTTATCAAGTGCCAAAAAATAGCTTGAACTTGCAGAGTGATACAGAGGGCTTGCATCATATATTTGCGACGATAATATAATAATATAATTTATTTCGATAATTTATCGAAAATATAAGGCGTTCGTTCACGGTATGCGTCGGTATGTTTGTTATCGTTGAGTCAACTGTGCATGTCCTTGATTTACGTCCTGACAATTGAAGACACATTTATATAGTTCGTCATCGAATCTCGAACCGACATGGGATGCACAGCAGCATACTGTATTATTAATTGTAAAAAGCGCGGAATCTGGTGAGCTAAAAAAGTTAATCAACATAGGAAATGATTAGTTTTTGAGTTATTAAAATTTTTAATTTTAATTTTCAAGTTCGACCTGAAAAACATTATTGATGCCTGTAAAAGGACTTCTAAGACGAGAAATGAGGCAAAATTTTGTATTACAAAAATCTTAATAACTTAAAAACTAATCATTTTTGGACCTATGTTGATTAACTTTTTTTTCTTCTCTAAGTATAAGGAATCCATTCCTGAAATTTTCCACTCCACTTATGAAACCCTCTATATATTGTTAACATCGCGCTGTAGAAGGATCAAAAGATGATCCGAAACATTCGCTTTTTGTTATTATAATGTTTTTTAATAAACTAATATTGAAAAAAGGAAGAAGTGTTGTTACTTCTCGTTTCAATTATTGCGCATTGGCTCTTATGCCATTTTCTTTTTAATTTTTTAATTACTTGAGCCAAATCTCTAATTATTAAATTTAAAGTAATTGAGTGAAGAATAACTTGACGAAAGTGTTGACTCCACTGTAATTGAATGAATTATTCATTTCAAGTGATACGTTCACTTTACAAGTGAATTTTCACTAATTACAAGTGGCATTATTTTCACTAGCATTTGAAGTGAATATTCATTCGTTTAAACTTAGATATTAGACACTCTAACAAGTAATCTACGGAAGTGTCACTCACCGATTTTAATGAAACTTTGCATATTTGTAAAACTATAAAAAATATTTGATACTATGAAAAATATTTGATTCAAGAATATTTGATTATTTTTATCGGCTAAGGTTCGCTCTGAAGGATTAAAATTATCCTTTAAATGTAGAAGGGATTTTATGCACCAGATGGAATAAGTTAAATGTTTCAAGAAATTAAATACTTATAGCGGGTTTTTGGGGTCGCTGAAACTGAATTTGATATTAAAATTATGGAAATCAAAATGGCCGATCCAATATGGCCTTCAAGTACATAAAAAAAGTGTTCTATTCGGCTCTGTAGAGTATCGAAATATTGTAAAAAAAATGTTAAATTTGAATTTTAGTGTTCTTCAAGATTTTCGACATCGCTGATCACAATTCTGAGATTAGATTTTCGAAATTTTACGCAAAAACAATGTTATCAATAAGCTGTCCTAAATAAATAATAGCAGTTACATTCATGCATAAAACTTTCCTTTGGCGTAACCCAGAGCTAATAATGTGGACGTAGAAAGTTATGTAGCTCCTCTTTTTTTTTATATAGTTTTTTTGTACTTTGTATATTTTGTATTTTTTTTGTATTTTTGTATTTTGTTATTTCTTACAATAGTTGAGGCTGCTTTTTGTTGTGTCTTTTGACATTTTTTGTATTTTGTTACTTCTTACAATAGTTGAGGCTGCTTTTTGTTATGTCTTTTGACAATTGGTTGTTTATGCATTTTGTCTTCAAAAATGCAAAGAAGAATGAACAAAAAAAAAATTAAAGAAATTAGGTAAATGTCTAGAAGAACAGCAACTTCACCGATGACTTTTACCTTGACATATGTGATCAAGGTCATGATCCTGAGTAATCTCCAAAAAATTTTAGTTGGCGGTCATTGTTTGTGAAAAAGTTGTGAGCAAATAAAGTTCAACGCACCAAGTACAACTTTGCATGCAAAGATACACACACACACCCCCCCCACACACACACACACACATCCACACACACCCAGGGGGGATGCAAGAGGGGCAAGAGAGAGGGGGCCTTCGGCCCCCCCTCCTGCACTCACCCCGTCCCCCACGCTTCGTGTGCAAAGTTGTACTTGGTACAAAGTTGGTGCGCTATGCACGAAGCGAGGGGGACGGGGTGGGTGCGGGAGGGGGGTCGAAGGCCCGCGTGTGTATCTTTGTGTATCTTGTGTATTTCATGCAAAGTTGTACTTGGTGCGTTGAACTTTAATTGCTCACAACTTTTTAACAAACAATGACCGCCAACTAAAACTTTTTGGAGGTTACTCAGGATCATGACCTTGATCACATATGTCAAGGTCAAAGTCATCGATGAGGTTGCTGTTCTTCTAAACATTTACCAAAAAAACATTATAGCAGTTACTCCGGTCCTCAAAAGGTCAAAGTGAAACCTCTAACTTTTCAGAGTGCCTTTCATCTTCAGTAGCACTGTTTTCTTGAAAAATTGCAGCTGTGGTAATCTGTAGAAAAATGCGTCGTACATAAAGATTTCGTGCATCATGCACATCTGACTACTGCTGAAGCACTGCACAAATTACAGATTGCCGCACATTTCTTAAAACAATAATCAATTGAATTGTCGAATTCAAAAGGTTTTTCCGTTGCGTAATCACTTTTATACCAGGAATATTTAATAAGATTTTTCAATCGAGGTGAAGAGGAGTGGTTATAGATTAATGATTGGAGCTTAATAATATTATTACTGTGATGCAAATTTATGTCATGATTATACAAAACAACTGTGTCCGAAAAATATCTGATAAATTTTTTCCAAGATTTGAAGAAAAATCGAAAGGTTGTATCATTCCTGTAGTATCCTAGGAATAGTTACGATTTTTCTTTTTTTTGAAAAATGATTCAAACATTTTTGAATTTTGACTGTGATTTTTGAATTATGCTGCAAGAGAAAGATGGAAAGTTTGAACCGAGAATACAACAAAATCTATTCAAGGCTGACAATGTACTTGTATTTGCTTCAAATTCAGGTAAGTTGATATCCGCACTCGTAAAAACATGGAATTCGAGGAAGTGTTTTTCCCATCATCTGGTGATAAAAGTGTATTGCTTTAACAGCAATATTGATTTCCATAATTTTAACATCAGATTCAGTTTCAGCGACCCCAAAAACCCGCTATAAGTATTTAATTTCTTGAAACATTCAACTTATTCCACCTGATGCATAAAATCCACCCTCTACATTTAAAGAGTAATTTCAATCCTTCAGAACGAACCTTGGCTGATAAAAAAAAATACGTATCAAATATTTTTCATAGTTCTACAAATGTGCAAAGTTTCATTAAAATCGTTGAGTGACACTTCCGTAGGTTTACTTGTAAGAAAAGAGGGTATATATCATCATATGTATTATTTTGCAACATTACAACAATGTGTTGCAGAACATAGATTATTACAATATAGAATGGCTGAAACTTTTCGCACATGAAGTATCAAGATAGATTGGTTCAAATTAAGAAGGAAAAATTTCGTTAATTATGGAAAATATCGCAAAACAATACATTTCTTCTTAATTTGAACCAATCTACCTTCACATTTCTGATGTGCGAAAAGTTTTCAGCCATCCTGTATATATATATATATATATATATATATATATATTATATATATAGTATATATATAGTATATATATATATATATACTATATATATATATACATATATATATATATATATATATATATATATTTTATATATATATATATATATATATACTGTGACGTTGCCGTCTAGTCGCGCGTCCATCCGCCCCGACAATTCGAGCGGGGCGCAGGCCGAGCGGCCGCGCCAGAAGCCAAACCGAAAGAGAGCTATCGAACTTCCCCCCCGGAGAGACGAGCGATTCCGTCGAGTTTTGTGCCTGTATTAATTTCTTTTATATTATTTTTCATTTTTGTATCCACGAAAATTTGGGCAACCCGCCGGAGGACGTAAGAAGAGCGAGAATTACGTCGAGGGAAGAGTGCAGCGGCCTACGGCGCGACGCTTCTGCCGGGAGCAGAGGAAAGAAGCAACGTTCGATTTATCTAGCCTCGAGACAGGCACGGGAAGACATCACCCCTCGCTGAAAAGAGGAGGAGGAGGGCCCGATCAGCACCACTCTCCGAAGGTGGAGAACGTAGGATGGGCCTCCACCGGGCTACGACAGCAAGGCCTCCGGCTGGAAGCTTTATATTCGGCGCCATTTCGCGCCGGGCGCCGGAATACCTCGCGTGCAATAAGGCGCGAGGATATCGCGCGTGTCGCGCTATGATTGGCCGCGGGACCGCGCACCCCTGCGTGCCGTTATCGACGCATCTATCGACCCCGGATCGAAAGATCCCGGGTCACTCTGGCCTCGGCACGAGAAGCTGTCTTGAGGAAAAATATCGTTGTCATCAAGTGTCGTTCTTTTTCGTTGTCGTAAGAGTGAGGCGAGACTTCCTTCCCCTGTGAAGAGGAACAGGCTCGGTAAGGTTGCCCAGTAATTGATTGTGAGCCACGTGCGCGACTCGTTCCGCCGGCCGGTCGTTCTGTCGCCGTCGCCATTTTTAGTGTCTCGCCGTCGTTCCGGCCTCACGCCGGGCGGTCGATTTTCGCGAATATCGGGCGACCGGGGACAAGCGACCGAAGTAGCGTGTCATAACGGGGGTCTTAATTAATCAGGCACGATCTCTCTTTCTCCGGGATACTACCCACGCGTAATTATCGACCGTTGAGTATCGACCGCGTGCACAAAAGATCACGGAGAACGCGAACTCCGCCGTGCTATCGTATTGTTGTCGTTGCCGCGTGAAGTATTCCTGCGACGATCTGCGAACGAACGTGTTGTGATTAATGATGTGTGTGTGTGTGTGTGTGTGTGTGTGTGTGTGATTAATCGGTTTTTGCGTATGATTGTGAGCATCCCGTAATAACTACGTGTTCAGGAGCGTATGTGTTTCTGTCGCGTCTATGGTGTGCGTGTGTAGCGTTGCGTCGTAATAATTGTCGTACGGCGAACGTGCCGCGGCGCGAGATAATCGCTGAAAGATTCCGCGATTAACGAAATCTGAATTGGAAGCGCTGTAAAGAGAGGTGAACGTTAGGCGAAGAGAATCTCCGATAATAGTCGGATATCGAACATCGATCATATCGCTCGCTAGACGGTATCTGCCATCTTCTCCGACCTAATAAATCTCGCTCATAATTAGTAGCGCTGTCGAGTTGTATTGCTGTCGGTCGATATAGCGAGTTTGGAAATTGAAAGGGCGAAGATCGAGCCGATACAGCGTCGATTCCGACGTAGAAATTCCGTTACATTCTGAAGTATTATGCGGCCTAGCGAATCCTAGCCAAAAAAACGGGCTTGAATGAGAAACAGAATTATTCTTGCGCTCTCTCTCTCTTTTTCTGGAGTCATCGCTTCCGAACGAATGTTCGACTTGGTCGATTTACGATTGTTAACCGCGCTATTATTTGGGAACTGTTATTGATTTCGCTATCTTCGTTATTAGAGTTTTTTTGTAAATATCCGTTTTCATTCTGAGTTGTTGTTTATTTTATTTTTATATTATCTTTCCTATTAATAAATTTGTTATATTTTTCTTTTAAGTCGAAATAATTTATTCGAGTGTCAGTCTGTCGTGGTTGTCGAATTCCATTCCGTCTGTCGAACTATCTAAATCTCGTGGATCAGGTGCAGTTACATATCGTCCGTATATTTTATTTTTAATCCGTATATAAATTTTTAAGAGTTAAAATACAAAATCCAACTCTGTGGCGCGCTAGATAATTCTATAAAGAATATATTAAAAAGAAAATTCATGGAAAAATCTCATTTCTTCGAGGAGAAAAAATGTTATCACGAATATTACTAGATTTATCTAAGGAATAACTCATGGGGAAATTTCCGTGGTAACATATTGACTTGACAAGGACAGATTATATTGCTCTGTCTTTGTCTCTTGCATTTCATATGTATGTAATATCTGTGTTGATACAAACACCAATATACTGCGTACACAGATGACTATTATTGAAGGACAAAAATGGGCTATTATCTTTGTTCTTGCCAACGACCATAGTCTTACAAATCAATAATGATATTTTCTCAATTATATCGATATACATATATATACTGGCACATAAATATTAGTAATATATTATAAAGTTATAAGGAAGTAACACATTATGGCATAATGTGAGGTATTCAGTCTGTCACACATATATGAGGCGTATGGCAGGACGCCACATATATATATATATGTGGCGTCCTGCCATACGCCACAAAGGCGTACCGGCGTACAACGCCGAGCGCCCGGCAATACATAAACCTATTCGCACAACACGCGCACAGTAGCGCGAGTAATAAGGGGTTTCCCCGGTGTGAAATCACGGGCCGACCGACAGATGGCCAGGCGCGGAAGCTAGTTTCGCGTAAGTGAGGCCCGGTGAGAGCGATATATAAGACCAAGCGCCATGGGCTGAAATCGAGTCTCAGCTCGCCCAGTATCACGGATACATCCGATACGACGACAAGCCTGAACACTTCTTTTGATCATCGGGAGTTCTCTCCCGCATCATTCACCGCCGGAGCCGCATTCCACGACCAGCGTCGACGCCCCGATCACCAGGGCCAGTACGACCGTCATTCAGTGCAGCTGTCGAGCCGGAGAGGAGAGTTTCCTTCGCATTGCTGCCGTGGACGTTGCAGCTTATCGACCTGGAACCACCTCGCTTCACCAGGCCACCTAGAAAGCTGCTGACAACGTGAGACATCCAGGTCAGACGTTACACCTCACCGACTATAACCTGGACGATCCCGGAGGCGCTGTCTCCTCTGCCTCCGTCTCCAGTCAGCCGGACCTCACAGGAGACGCAGACCGTTCCTGTCATCCGGATACACCGAGGAGTACAGGCGACACAGGCACCCACGACGACGACAGAGCAAGGAACCCAGTCCGACTCTGACTGGGAAACCAACACCAGCACAGCCGCCACGCAGACGGAGCCTGCGATACTCAAGGAAGCAGTGGACGAGAACAACAACCCGGAGCAAACTCCGATATACCAAGGCGCTCCCGCGGATATCATATCGGGAACGCGTGTAGAACCAAACGGCCCTGTAAATACATTGTAAATATAGAGTTATTAGATCACACCGTCTCTTTCACTCAAGGCGCACCTACATTAACTCCTGCTGCACGGACTCCGCACTAAGTTAAGAACGCCCATTTAAGGCCACGCAAATAATGCCAGCCGCCATATATATATATATATACATATTATATATATATATATACAGGGTGATTCAAAATAACCCCTGTGTCCCTGAAATGACATATTATTGAGACAATTCTAAGACGATTTTTCCTTTTGCAAAATTTTGTCCGAAGCTTAGTTTTCGAATTATTAAAGAAAGTAGTTGACGCATGACGGGTCGGGTACAAGAGGAAGGCAGGGACGACGCGATTCATCGTCAGCCGCGGGCGCTTACGCGGGGCGCCTGCTGCGATCAGCTGATCATGCACATACACAGACACATATGCGAACACATACATTCTCTGTCTGTCTGTCTCTCTCTCTCTCTCTCTCTCTCTCTCTCTCTCTCTCTCTCTCTCTCTCTCTCTCTCCCCCTTCTTTCATTCGCTCACTCACCTGTAATTTTTTTTTACGAGAGAGGGGAAAATGCATTTTATGCATACTCACCGGTCGATCCAGTGAGTTATGTGGGACTCGAGTACCAAGTCGAATTACCAACTCGGTACTCCCTACCTACTAAAACCCCTCTCTTTTTTATGAATTTTCTTTGACACACTGTCCCTCTGTCTTTCCCGAGATCTGTTTTCACATAACGTCAAAAAATAGTTATTATTATCTTGTTCGATGACTTTTGATGTATTGCTGTAATTGCTTGAAGGAAAAATAAATTTTCCGATAGATCGTACGTTCTCAAATTTAACGTAGATATCACGTTGCACAAGGCAGAAATCCACACTAAATTATTAACTGAAAGTTTTTCTTCTTTCATGAACTGTATTCTTTTATAAACTTTAACGTAATCACATTTATTTACTCATTCGATGGGACGAGAAATTTACTGATGACTCTATCACTAATCACTGTCGAATAATAACTGTTGACGATTAAAATCACTCGATGAAAGAAACGCGCGCGGATATTACTTGTGACGCGACGACGCAACAATGCGATGGCAAGCAGTTTTTTGTCATGATAGGTTGCGGTAGGTTAAGGTACTGGCTTTTTAAATAAATATTTTATAAACACTTATTTAATCTAATTAATTTTTAAATAGATATCATACGATGTATGGCTATCACACACATTCATAATAATAATAATATTAATATGTTAAATGTTTATTATGTCTACCACGCATTCTTCAATCGAACACATGATCGCGTTCGATAGCGCCAGTAGTACCTTAACTACTTTCTTTAATAATTCGAAAACTAAGCTTCGGACGAAATTTTGGAAGGAAAAATCGTTTTAGAATTGTCTCAATAATATGTCATTTCAGGGACACAGGGTTTAGGTTAGGTTAGGTTTTGAATCACCCTGTATATATATATATATATATATATATATATATATAAATTTAAATATTTGTGTCATACTTTCATTTCAAAATATGTGTTTTCATACTTATATGAAAGGTCAGTTTTCGGTTCATTTTTAATAATGAAAGGACAGTTTTCAGGACGGTCTTGAATAATACCTATCAATCTGTTTATATAGATGGTCTTGAATATAACCTTTACATTGAACAAATTTATCTATAATTTATATAAATGCTTTAACTTAATAATAAATGTATACATATAGAATAAATTTTTATAGATATATTCGAAAACATTTTTTTTTTATATATACATATATCACACAGGGCACAAAATACTGAAGGCCGACGGAAAGCCGTCTTTTCTAAGTCGACTTTTGGACATGGCAAAAAGACGACTTATTAGATGTCTTTTCGTCATGTCAAAAAAGACGATTAAAATAAGACGTCTTTTCGCCAACCTTTAAAAGTCTAGAATTTGTACGTCCAAAAAGATAATTTAAAAGCCGACGAAAAGCTGTCTTTTCTAAGTCGATTTTTGGACATGGCAAAAAGACGACTTGTTAGATGTCTTTTCGTCATGTCAAAAAAGGATTAAAATAAGACGTCTTTTCGTTAACTTTTTTAAGTCTAGAATTTGTACGCCTAAAAAATGACTAAAAAGGACGGATTTTCCACAGCAAGCAATCGTTTAAGTATTTACTGTACAATTCTGAAATGAAAAAAATTCTTTCTGCGCGAGAAAAAGCGCCAAGAAAAGAAAAGTTTTCATTGGTTTATCTGTGACGTTACGCATTTGGATGCATTCATTGGGATCACAGCCTTAACATTTAATGAAAGCGTAACCGCTTTAGGCCGGGTCTACAATAGGTAATTTAAGCCTTAAGCCTTATGAGATTGACCAATCACAGTGTAGTATGAAGAGAATACTCGACTGTGATTGATCAATTTTTTAAGGCTTAGGACTTAAATTATCTATTGTAAACCCGGCCTTAAGCGGGGAAAGATATTATAGAAAACAATTGAACAGTTCTCTCTTCAATTGTTACCTTTTTTTGTTGCCTCTCCTTCGAGATCTTTCTATCTTTCCGAGATACATCGTGAGCATTCTTGTTTTCATCCAAGGTAATCGTCCTATTTTTTTGATATTTTATATTCATAATATTTAATTTCAAAAATCAACAAAAAGTTTTTTATATATTTATAGCATATATTATCTCATTCATCATGAAATTATATAATTCTGAAATCTCAGGTTATGTTCAAAAACCAGACATTACGTACGTGTTAATTATTGCTAGAGATGAAAATGCTTTTATAAATAATACATAGTTTAATCTTATATTCATACAAAAATATTAAGTTCTCTTGAAATCCGCAAACTAGTGATTGTTGGTGACGATAATATTCTTATTCGAATAATTTCCACGGATTACTCGAAGCAATTTTCACATCATATATATATTATTCAAGACACTTCAAACTTTATTAATAAATATGTATATTAGAGTATATTTATGTTTGTGATAATTAAAACAAAGATTTTTGGTTTTTGAACATATTATCTGCAATCTTGAAATACACGTTACTATTTTATGAGAAATGAACTAATGTAAGTTATAAATATATAAATAAACATATAAAGTAATTTTGGTATATATATTTATTGTATTACTGAAGATTCTATTTGCTTTATTCACTTAATTGTGTTTCGTTACATTGCTAATTTCATTCTTTAATTTTGTTAGCTTGTATTGGTATCTCTCGTTTCCATATACAATACAATTTGTTACGAGATCACTTTTTTCTTTTTTATGCCATATATCTATTTCAATACTTTATATTGTGTATTTTTTCGTATTGGCTTCTCCTACAAGAGAAGACATGATCATTTATCTGTCATTGTATTTTTGTATTATGAATAGTTTTCAAAAATTAATATATTCTTATTTGGTATCATATGTGTTTGCTTTATGCAATATTTATATTATTTTTTTGTTACAGATTTATTGATTTCTATTGGTGTGATCCTTGGGCGACAGAGTCCGCATCGGTTATGTTTTTATATATAGTATAATAACATTACAAATGTCGATATTTTCATAATTTCTCGACAATAATAATGTTTTCTAAAACAAGCCGATGGGTGCTGGGACTATCATTCTTGGGCGATAGAGTCCGCATCGGTTATATTTTTATAAAATATTATTTGTGTAGATAAATAGTATTATTATTATTACTATAATATCGATATTTTATTTGTCTTTATAAGTATTTTTAACAATATGTAAACTGCATCTAAAAACGATCTTTTGTGCAAGTAACAAATGATGGAGCTACACTATTATATATATATATATATATATATATATATATAATGTTGCAATCAATTAATTATAGCGCTTTTCCTTTTAACCCTCCGAGGTCACACTGGATCAATGTGACCCGAATCTCAACTTTGCTTAAATATCTTACGAGCAATTTGAAAATTGGCGGGCATGAGGCTCTCTAGCTGTAGTTCAGGGTTTTAACTATAGCTTGAGATGCTTCCCTCGTACTGCGCAACACGCAGTAGCCATTGAGCGTCGTTTCAAATCGGTGTCGGGTCATTCTGACCCACTTGTGACCTTCGTGTCGGTTTGCTTCAAAAAAAATTTTGAAATAAATTTTATTTAAAATGTGCATTGAGGCAAGAACAGTTTTATACCTGTTTTTTTTTATTATTATTTTGAAGTACACCTTATATTGAGACGCCAATGGCGTACAATTTACGGTAAAATTATCCGATTTACATCGTGTTTTATATTATTTTAATCGTAAAAATCTCAATAATTCATTAAAATTACTTTCATATCGATAAAATAAGAAATAGACGTTTCAGTTTTTATTTTATAAGATGTTTACATTCGCGAGGAAGCCGACTCCGCTTATTTTTACGAGCTCTCTAGCATGACCGTCAAGTCTGACAAAGAAAGCGAGATCGCGGTGAAGAGCGAACGAGATGACTTATCATCAAAGAGTTCCGAAGACTCTCGCAATCGGCTTCCTCGCTTTCTCTATCCATTCGCAATTCATGAGGATTTAAACATCTCATAAAATAAAAATTAAAACTTTTATTTCTTATTTTATCGATATGAAAGTAATTTTAATGAATTATTGAGATTTTCGCAATTAAAATGATATCAAACACGATGTAAATCGGATAATTTTTAATTGGTCTGATAATAAAAATTTTAATTGTATATATTTAACTACATTTATCCGATTGATACCATGTTTGATATCGTTTTAATCGCAAAAATCTCAATAATTCATTAAAATTACTTTCATATCGATAAAATAAGAAATAAAAATTTTAGTTTTTATTTTATGAGATGTTTAAATTCCCGTGAATTACGAATGGATAGAGAAAGCGAGGAAGCCGATTGCGAGAGTCTTCGGAACTCTTTGATGATAAGTCATTTCGCTTGCTCTTCACACGCGATCTCGCTTTCTTTGTCAAACTTGATGGTCATGCTAGAGAGCTCGTAAAGATAAGCGGAGTCGGCTTCTTTATGCGAATGTAAACATCTTATAAAATAAAAACTGAAACGCCTATATCTTATTTTATCGATATGAAAGTAATTTTAATGAATTATTGAGATCTTTGCGATTAAAATGATATAAAACACGACATAAATCGGATAATTTTTAATTGGTCTGACAATAAAAATTTTGGTTATATATATTTAATTACATTTATCGGATTGATACCGTGTTTGATGATGTTTAAATCACAAAATTTTCATTATTCCATTAAAATTATTCGTATACCCTTACACATATATATGAAAGGATTAATTTATTTATTTCTCACAATCTGTCATCTTGCCAGCGGCAGGCTTGATAACGAGATGAATATGATAGTATATGAGTACGTAAAAACGAGTGAAATAATAACAGAAGCGAGCGAGATCATAATAGAAGAGAGCGAGAGAGAAATAGTGTGCCAGACTGCAAGAAAGACTCGGTTTTCGACTTTTCGTTGCTCGTTCTATTCCTATCTCACTCACTCTGTACTGCCATTTCACTCCCTCTTATTACTTTCTCGCTTGCTCACATTACTCCACTACGCATATATATATATATATATATATATATATATATATACAGGGGGGTTCAAAATAAGTATAGTGTCTGTGAAATGACATATTCTTGAGTCAATTCTAAGGCGATTATTTTTCCTTTAGCAAAATTTCGTCCGACGCTTAGTTTTCGAATTATTAAAAAAGTAATTAACTTATAACGGGTCGGATACAAGAGGCAGGCAAGGGGGGGACGAGTCACCGTCAGACAGGGGCTTTGGGGGCGATCGCTGCGATCAGCTGGTCGGTACATACACACACATGCGAATACATAATTCTCATTCTCTCTCTCTCTCTTCTCTCTCTCTCTCTCCTTCTCTCTCTCTCTTTTTCTCCTTCCTTTTCTCTTCTCCCTCTCTCATTTGCTTTTTGAAGTTATTATTGCTCTTACTAAAATTATTTATTTTTATTGTTACACATTTTCACTTAAATTTTTTTTTTATTCTATTGTACCTTTTTTTTTTTTTTTTTTTAGAGAGGGAAAATCATTTTATGCATACTCACCGG
This sequence comes from Camponotus fellah, assembly GCA_030586385.1. Lineage (NCBI taxonomy): Eukaryota > Metazoa > Arthropoda > Insecta > Hymenoptera > Formicidae > Camponotus > Camponotus fellah. The sequence continues at coordinate 118,911 of JAPIVC010000477.1, read as the reverse complement.
GTGAGTTATGGAGGCCTCAGAACCAAGTCGAATTACCAACTTGGTATTTCCCTACCCACTAAAAACCCCTCTCTTTCGCTAATTTTTCTCTAACACTGTTTATTTGACATCCAGAAATTTGTTTTCACACAATACCAAAGAATAGTTATTATTATTTTGTTCGATGTATTGTTGTAATTTCTTGAGAAATAAATTTTCCATAGGGTCGTACTTTCACTCAAATTGAACGTAGATATCACGTTCTAAAGAACAGAGATCCACACTAAATAATTAATCGAAAATTCTTTTTTTTTATAAACTGTATTCTTGTATAAACTTCAAATCACATTCATTCACTCACTCGATAAGACGAGAAATTTACCAATGACTCTATCATTAATCACTATAAATCACTGTCGAATAATCACTGTTGGCCATTAAAAATCACTCGATTAAAGAAAGATACACGTTATTACACGACGTGATGACGCGACAACGGGACGATTTTACCGGCCCTTGGCGATAGTTTACTGGCCTAACAGCGAACTGACTTGTTTATTGAAGACGCGCCAGGTTAGCGTAAAATATTATTATCATATGATATTTTCATTGTGGAATCGTTTTAAATTAATTAGAATAAATTTTTAAATTCATTTAATGTTAAATTTTATTTTTTTAATTATAAATATTATTAAAAATTTTCTTAATTTTATTATTAACATTAAATATTTTATATTATTTTAAATAGTGTTATAAATATTAAATATTTATTTCTTATTATTAAATTATTTTTAATTTAAATTTTATTTTTTATTAAATATTTATTAAATCATCTGATTAAAAATCAATAATTAAAAATAATATGAAAAAATATTTAAAGTTTTTCTCTCTTGGCTTTTTCTTATGGTTTTGAAAACGGTAAGAAGGTGTTCCAAATGTTCAGAAATATTGGTCGCTCTGAATTTGTTTTTAAACCATTAAAAAAAGCCAAGAGAGATTGAAATGTCAGAATTTAATGATATTTTTTCATATTATTTTCATATTATTATTGATTTTCAACAGTTTAATAAATATTTAATAATAATAAGTAAATAAATTTAATATTAATAATAATATTTAATAATAATAAATAAATATTTAATATTAATAATATTATTTAATAATAATAAATAAATATTTAATGTTAATAATAATATTTAAGAATATTTAATAATAATATTTAATATTAATAATAAATAATATTTAACATTAGTGAAAATATTAAACATTTATTTATTCTAATTAATTTTAAAAAAAATCTCATACGATGTATAAATGTCATATGATAATATTATACGCTAAATTGTCGCGTCTTCAATCAAGCACATGTTCACGTTCGACAGCGCTTAGTACCTTAACCTATCGCAACCTAGCCTAACCAAAAACTGTCGCCGGGTAAATATTGTCGCGTTGTCGCGTCGTCACGTCGTAATAACGTTGTGTTTTTTTTTAATCGAGTGATTTTTAATGGCCAACAGTGATTATTTGATAGTGATTGATAGTGATTAGTGAGAGAGTCATTGATATTTTTCTCGTCTTATCGAGTGGGTGAATGAATGTGATTATATTGAAGTTTAAAAAGAATACAGTTTATAAAAGAAAAAAGATTTTCGATTAATTATTTAGTGTGGATCTCTGTTCTTTAGGAACGTAATATCTACGTTCAACTTGAGTAAAAGTACGATCTATTGGAAAAATTTATTTCTCAAGAAATTAAAATACGTCGTAAACAAGGTAATAATAACTATTCTTTGGTATTGTGTGAAAATTTCGGGATGTCAAATTAAGGGGTAGAAAAAATTAGCGAAAAGGGGTTTTTAGTGGGTAGGGATACCGAGTTGATAATTCGACTTGGTCTCGAGGTCCCATAACTCCCCGGATCGCCCTGGGAGTACAAAATTGCATTTTCCCCTCTCTCGTAAAAAAAAAAAAAAACGGACAATAGAATAAGAAAATTATTTAAGTGAAAATGTGTAACAATAAAAATATAAATAATAATTTTAGTAAGAATAATAATAAGCAAATGAGAGAGAAAGAAGGAGAGAGAGAGAGAGAGAGAGAGAGAGAGAGAGAATGAGAATTATGTATTCGCATGTGTGTGTGTGTGGCGACCAACTGATCGCAGCGATCGCCCGGCGTAAGCACCCGCGTCTGACGGGTGACCGCCCCCCCTTGCCTGCCTCTTGTATCCGACCCGTTATAAGTTAATTTTCTTTTAATAATTCGAAAACTAAGCCGGACGAAATTTTGCTAAAGGAAAATCGTCTTAGAATTGACTCAAGAATATGTCATTTCAAGGACAATATATATTTAGTTTTCCCTGGGTATTTTAAATATTTATATATTTAAATACATATATATATATATATATAGGGTGTCCCATTTAAAAATCAGTCCAATATCTAAAACCCCGCGGGGGTTTCGACAAAAGGTGTTTGGTTTCGAGGGGACATAAGATGTTGACATTGGTTTGACTTTGAATAATCATTTGTAGATAGCGCAAAGGTCACCTTAATATTTTTAACTGGACATCCTATTTAATTGCATTTTCTATAGCTTACCTCGAGAGCTTTCAAAACACTATAATTAAATGTTTTTTTAAATTCTTTTTCGAGTTATGAGACTTGAAATCATTTTTAATTTTACATAAATGGTAAAATATCTAGTAAAATATTCATTTTTCGATTATCTTATCTTAATACTTTTATGCAAAAATAATGGGGGGAATCAATTGGTATAAAGAAAAAACATAGTTGTTTCGAAGAAGAAATATGTAATTTGCAATTAACAATTCCATATTTTTTCTTAGAAACAACTATATGTTTTCTTTACACCAATTGATTCCTCTCATTATTTTGTACTAAAAATATTAAGGTAAGATAATCGAAAAATGAATATTTTACAAGATATTTTATGGTTTATGTAAAATTAAGAAATGATTTCAAACCTCATAACTCGAAAACACTTAATGGAAAAACATTTAATTATAGTGTGTTGAAAAGCTCTCGAGGAAGCAAAAGAAATAAAAAAATAGGGTGTCCAATTAAAAAAATTTAAGGTGATCTTTGCGCCATTTTCAAAAATGATTATTCAAAGTCTAACCAATGGCACCATCTTATGTCCCCCTCGAAACCAAACAACTTTTATCTGAAATATGTTTCCTTCCCGGTCTTGGTTTTCGAGATATTTGACTGGATTATTTAAAATGGGACACCCTGTATATATATACGTATACAGGGTGTCAGGAAATTTTTGACCTTAACGAAGTAAGGAGATAGATTGTGTCGTAACCCGACAAAATAATAATTTAATTAAAGTTAAATAAGCAAATCTTGAAATAAGCTGAAGTAAACAAGAACAGCAAAAGATAATAAATTAAGAATTACATAACAGATATTAAAATATAGAAATAGGACGTGACGAAAAGAAAGCAAGTCACGGCCAAAGCTGATTAAGCATAATGAAATCCAAGACGGAGCACGAACCGCGCTCCGACTCAGGGACACCTCATGCTTCTTTCGCCAAATTAAACGATATATAAACCGATCGCGAGATCACCACGGCGGACTATCGTTTGGTAAAATTGTCGGACTATCGTTTGGTAAAATTGTCGAACTATCGTTTGAGTGAACTTGTCAAATTATCGAACCACCGAGTCACGATTAACATATCAAGATATTATAAAGATACCGCTAACGCGTATAAGATAATTAAAAGTAGCAATAGGACCAGTGTACGAAGAACAACCGAAATATATTCCTTTACTAACTAGTACAGAGTGTCTTATTTGTTGCGTGGATTCCAATCCTTTGGGCGTATAATCCCGAAAAGCCCATCCTCTACGGTTCGGGCACAACATTAATTGGTGGCAGCGGTGGAATACGCCAACATCAAGTAAGACAAAGGAAATAAAGGACGTCGTGAAAACACATATCCGCTACTATGCAGAGAAGTCGACTAAGAACTTCCTGGACACCCGATATAACAAGACGGAGCAACTACTATATTAAAGTAGACGAACCACTCAACATACGAGTGATAAGGGATCACGGTCAAGCAGCTGTGCTCAAGGACCAACACCGATCCACGACCTACGACAAGGCAGCGCATCGCCGACGGACAGCGCATCACCGACGGACAACGACCCGTAATACTAGCAGCGTCAGCAGTCGAGCGAACCGATAAGCAACCATGCGATTCATCGCGCTACTACTGTAAGTCAGAATCTATAATTAAATGTCAGAACAATTAAAGCGAGTTAGGTTTCAAAGCCCGCGATTTTTGAGCGCGCCAGCTCGATTGGCAAATAGATTAGGACTCGTAACACCGATACGAGTGGCAGAAGAAGTTGTTCGCGACATACGGAAAAATCTAGAAGACTACTATTCGAGCTTTGAATCGTCCGAAGCGCGTGAACTAGACAATAACGACAATTTCGAACAAAACGAACAAAGCGTAAATCGAGTCACTTTTAGAAGAACTCATTCGCCAGTATCTGTCGATCTTAGTATTTTCGAGCCAAATCTAGAAAGAAACATGGATAATATCCAGTCCCAAGCCATCGATAGAGAAATTGAACGCTTACGTGCGCAAGCCGGCCAAGAGGCCGCCGCGAGTTATGAAGACGCAGGTCACCCGGCCGAAGGTACGAGCAATACCTTGTTAGCCGAATTCATACATACTATTCGCGAAATACAAGAGGAAGTAAGAAATTTACGCGAACAAGTGCACACCTCGCGTACTAATCGAGGAAATAGCAATGAAGCACGAGCAAATCCAGACGATGTCCCCCTCGATATAACGTACGGTCGCACAGAGCGAGATATAAGACATAGGCGTAGCACCGCGCCGCATTATTTACCGTTGAAGGAAGCGCGAATAATGATTCCAGAATTCGATGGAACTTCCCGCCATAAACTCCAAGAATTCTTAAATGCTTGTACATACGCGGTACAAAATATAAATCCCGCAGACGAAGAATCATTAATACAGGCAATACTTTATACCAAATTAAAAGGCAAAGCCATGCGAGATTTCGAGACACGAGACATACAAACGTTCGAGGAACTAAAGCAGCAACTTGAGACTTGCTATCAGGCAAAACAGAGCACGACACATTTACAAATAAGAGTTTAAATTCCCTAAAGCAGAAATCGAATGAAACCGCTTACGCTTTCGGACAACGCGTCGATAAATTAGCAATGAGATTATATGAATCCATGGTGGAAAGGGAAGAACGCCTACCCTCCTTCAAAAAAGCGATTCAGGAGACAATCAAAAAGCAAGCGTTAATAAATTATCAAATTGGATTACGAGATGAATTAAAAATTCTCCGTGCGTGCGCAAAGATATGCCACGCTTCAAGAAGCAATAAACGGCGCGAGCGCAGAAGAGAAATTGATCGGACCGACAATAGGCCAAACATACAGCCTCTCTAAAAATAAAAACGATATTAAACACACGCAACCAAATCGCGATACAATTATCCACTGTTATAAATGCGGAAAAATTGGGACTACGGACGTGATTGCAGAAGTGGCAAACTTATGTTACCAAAAACAGGAAGAAATCCGCGAGTAAATACTTTAACTAAATTCTGTAAACATTGCAAAAAACCGAACACACCCGTGAAGAATGTTTGGAATTTGAACGGACGCTCCTAAAACAAATAACGCTAATAATAATAACTCTAAACCGTTTAATAAAATTAACCGCCAAGAATACATGCGAGAGCAAAGACTTCCGTATAGACAACGAGAAAAAGGGGCCGCTCTACCAGCAATAGCGAAGAAGAGCCGGAAGAAGCGAAAAGGAAACAACCGCGACCCGCCTTAGAGTATCGGGTAACGCATATTAAAGATATACCTACACTGGCAAAGGATGAATTACTACAAATAACATTGCCAATTTGTGAAGTAAAGGGCGAAAAAATTAATATGTTATACGATTCCGGATCAACTATTTCCTTAATTAAATTAAAAAATCTAAAAGATAGCGCTTTAATATACGAGGAGAAAATCGCATTCACCGGAATAAGCGGACATAAACTATATACACTTGGAAAAATGTACGCTACAATTAAAATTAATAAGCATAAAATTAAACACGCTTTTTATATAATAAAAGACGATAGAACACGAAGGAATCTTAGGATTAGATTTCCTGAAAAAACAAACGGTAAGATGTGACTACAAGAAAAACCAAATAACAATAAAGGATAGCACATTAAAATTACATCCGCATGCAAAAAAATTAAGTTGAAACCACGTAGCGAAACAATCGTACGAGCCGCAGCCAATCACAATCGGATAAGGATAGTCCGAGCTGAAGAAACAACACCAGGAGTTTATATCGGAAGCTGTCTGGTGGACTCAAAAAATTTTTCATGCCCTGTGAGCATGATAAATACAACGGATAATGAGATTGAAACCACTCCGATAGTCACACTGGAGAACATGGAGGGAAATACGGAGGAAGTAAACGTAATATCAAGGAGAAAAATTAAGCATACCGTTCCCCGTAAACAAAAAATCTGACAATTACTGCGAACGCAACATTTAAATACGGAAGAGAAGCAGACACTCTTAAAAATCTGCGAAGAATTTAATGATATATTCCACTTAGAAGGAGAACCACTGACATGCACCGCGATGGTAGAGCACGAGATAAACACGCGTACCGACACAGCTCCGGTGAACGTGAAACCGTATCGTTTGCCAGAAAAGCATAAGACAGAAGTCAATCGACAAATAAACGAGATGTTAAAAAACAAAATCATTCGGACTAGCACAAGCCAGTGGAATGCACCATTATTAGTTGTACCAAAGAAAACAGACGCATCTGGAAAACCGAAGCTCCAAGTAGTCATAGATTTTCGGAAGCTAAACGATTTAACAATAGGCGATTCATTCCCACTGCCTAATATAACAGACATCCTAGATCAACTGGGAAATGCAAAATATTTCATTACGCTAGATTTAGCATCAGGATATCACCAAATCCCAATGGCTGAGAGGGATAAAAATAAAACAGCTTTTTCAACACCCTACGGATATTACGAATTCAATCGAATGCCGTTCGGATTAAAGAATGCGCCAGCAACATTTCAAAGATTGATGAATTCCGTCTTAACAGGAATACAAGGACTTATTAGGTGTACAAATAAGTTTCCGCGGTTTGACAAAAGATAGCACCACCAGAAGGTCATGTTGAAATTGTCAGATGTAAAACGTAATATCCCAAGTTTCGTCATCTGGCAACCCCATAACCTTGAAGTATTAGTGATTCCGTATCAGCATCACGTAATTTTTTTCGTGCGAAAATGTCAAGTTTTGTGCCGAATAAGCGTCATTTGCGGGAACTTTTGATTTACTTCTTTAATTTGAAAAAATCTGCAGCTGAGGCGCATCGATTGCTTCTAGAAGCATATGGTGAGGCTGCTTTAAGTGAGAGAAGTTGTCAGGAGTGGTTTCAAAAATTTAAGAACGGTGAGTTTGACGTGGAGGACAAAGAACGCAGTGGAAGGCAATTTTTTATCAGTCATACACATATGTTGCACGACTAGCGATAAAAATTAGAAATTAAATATGAATCTAGATGTAGAGGAAACATTTTAAAATGCGTTTTAAAATATATGCGGAAGTTCAATCGTTTATAACATATAATCTGACGATTAAATAATAAGATTAAAATTCAAAGAAGAATTACAAAGAAAGTGTACGAAGACATGGAATTGGCAGTATTATTGGAAGAAGATTCGTCCCAAACGCAAAAAGAACTTGCACTTACATTACAAGTGACTCAACAAGCAATTTCACATCGTTTAAAATCGTTGGGAATGATTCAAAAACAAGGAAATTGGGTTCCATATGAACTAAAGCCGAGAGATGTTGAACGCCGATTATGCATGAGCGAAATGCTGCTTGCCAGGCATAAAAAAAAAGAGTTTTTTGCATCGTATAGTCACTGGTGACGAAAAATGGATCCACTATGATAACCCAAAGAAGAGAAAGTCATGGGTTAAGCCCGGCGAACCATCAACATCGACAGCTAAGCCGAATATTCATGGAAAAAAATCATGCTGTGTATTTGGGGATCAGCTTGGTGTCGTGCATTATGAGTTGCTCAAACCGAGCGAAACCATTACTGGAGCTCTCTACCGGAACACAATTAATGAGATTGAGTCGAGCACTCAAAGAAAAACGCGCCCATTACTACTCCAGACACGACAAAATTATTCTCCTACACGATAATGCTCGTCCACATGTTGCGGCGGCGGTAAAAACTTACTTGGAAACACTCAAAGGGGAAGTTTTACCCCACCCGCCATATTCACCAGACTTAGCCCCTTTCGATTATCACCTGTTCCGGTCGATGGCACATGGTCTGTCTGAGCAGCGCTTTACATCATATGAAGATACCAAAAATTGGGTAGATTTGTGGATAGGCGTAAAAAGATGAAGAGTTTTTCCGACGTGGTATCCGAATGCTGCCAGAAAGATGGAGAAAAGTGGTGGCAAGTGATGGAAAATATTTTGAATAAAACGTAATGTACCGTTCCTTCACAATAAATTCCTAATTTTTTATAAAAAACCGCGGAAACTTATTTGTACACCTAATAGATGCCTAGTATAGCTCGACGATATTGTAATCTACGGATCAAGCTTAGAAGAGCATAATAAAAGACTTAAAGAAATATTACAAAAACTACGAAAAGCTAATCTAAAGTTGCAACCCGATAAATGTGAATTTTTGCGTAAAGAAGTAATTTATCTGAGACATATAATTTCAGAAAATGGAATATCACCTGACCCATCAAAATTAACCGCAGTAAAAGAATTTCCGACGCCGAAAAAAATCAAGGATATTCAATCCTTTATAGGACTCGCAGGATATTATAGACAATTTATCGAAAATTTTTCACAAATCGCTAAGCTACTCACAAAGTTAAAAAAAAGACAGAGAAATTTGAGTGGACAGCAGAAGCAAGCAAGCAGCATTCGAAACATTAAAAGAAAAATTAATGACTGCGCCAGTGCTAAGATATCTCGACTTCACTGAGCAATTTATTGTGACCACTGATGCCTCCGACTATGCGATCGGAGCAGTGTTGTCACAGGGAGAGATAGGCAACGACCGACCAATTGCTTACGCTAGCAGAGTGCTGACAAAAGCGGAACAAAATTATAATACAACTGAAAAGGAACTATTAGCTATTGTTTGGGCAGTAAAACATTTTAGACCATATATTTATGGAACAAAATTCAAAATAATAACTGACCATAAACCGCTGATATGGTTATTTAATGTGAATGACCCCGGATCAAGATTAATCCGATGGCGATTAAAACTAGAAGAGTATGACTACGAAATCATACATAAGGCCGGACGAGCAAACGCGAACGCCGACGCACTAAGTCGATACCGGGACCCACAGATAAAAATGCTGACTATGAAATTCTAAACATAGAAGAAGAAGAAGAAGAAGAATCAAGCGAAAACATATACAGAAGAGGAGAAAAACAAATTCTAGCCGAATATCATGATGCACCGATAGGAGGGCATCAAGGAATCGAGCGAACAATAAAGAGAATTCGACTCCAACACAACTGGAAAGGCCTAACAAAGGATGTCGAACGATACATAGCAAAATGCGAATCCTGCCAGAAAAATAAATTATCGCGAAAAAATAAAAGTACCGTTAATAATCACGGACACACCTAATAAACCCTTTGAAAAATGCGCATTAGACATAGTCGGACCGTTAACAATCACTACTAACGGAAACAAATATTTATTAACTTTCCAAGACAATTTAACTAAATTTAGTAAAGCTATTCCGATTCCGAATCAAGAAGCAAATACTGTTAGCAAGGAATTTGTTACAAAAATTATATTGGAACACGGAATACCCGAAAAAATTCTAACAGATCAGGGAACGAATTTCCTTAGCGAAATATTTAAAAATACGTGCAAATTATTAAAAATAAATAAAATTCAAACAACTGCTTATCATCCAGAAAGCAACGGCGCATTAGAACGATCGCACAGAACGTTAGCCGAATATCTACGACACTATATAAATGAAGATCAAACGAACTGGGACGAATGGATACCATTCGCGATGTTTACGTATAATACGACACTGCATACTGCTATAGGATTTACACCCTTTGAATTAGTGTACGGACACCAAGCTGAAATCCCGACAGCATTAACAAGACCACCGAAACCAACATATAATTATGACGATTATGCACAAGAATTAAAAGAAAGATTGAGAGCAAGTAATCAACTCGCGAAAGAACACCTCAAAAAAAAAGGAAGAAAAGCAAAAGGGAACTACGACAGGAAGACACATAAAACGGACTTCAAGGTAGGAAGAAAAAGTCCTCTTACACGACGAAACAATTCGTCGAGGACGATCAAGAAAATTAGACTCCCTATGGATCGGACCCTACGCAGTCACCGAGAAAAATTCTGACGTAAACTACACGATTAAAATGGGAAGAAGAACGATACGCGTACACGTGAATCGACTAAAAAGTTTTATCGAACAGTGAAACTTCTATAAAATAAAGACGCGTAAAGAAGGAAAATAAAAATAATAAACATAAAAATAAATCCTACCTTAAACCGATCACCCACGACCACGACCTCAGCCAAAACCCTGGCGTGGAGACGCCTCCTTATTATATTATATTAAATAAAATAGATATAAGCAAATGCAAAATAAGAATATTGTAAGATAGGTAAAGAAAATTTACCGTAGTAAATTTTCTTTTCCCAAAGGGGAAGGATGTCGTAACCCGACAAAATAATAATTTAATTAAAGTTAAATAAGCAAACCTTAAAAAGCTGAAGTAAGCAAGAACAGCAAAAGACAATAAATTAAGAATTACATAACAGATATTAAAATATAGAAATAAGACGTGACGAAAAGAAAGCAAGTCACGGCCAAAGCTGATTAAGCATAATGAAATCCAAGACGGAGCACGAACCGCGCTCCGACTCAGGGACACCTCATGCTTCTTTCACCAAATTAAACGATATATAAACCGATCGCGAGATCACCACGACGGACTATCGTTTGGTAAAATTGTCGGACTATCGTTTGGTAAAATTGTCGAACTATCGTTTGAGTGAACTTGTCAAATTATCGGACCACCGAGTTACGATTAACATATCAAGATATTATAAAGATACCGCTAACGCGTATAAGATAATTGAAAGTAGCAATAGGACCAGTGTACGAAGAACGACCGAAATATATTCCTTTACTAACTAGTACAGAGTGTCTTATTTGTTGCGTGGATTTCTTTGGGCATATAATCCCGAAAAGCCCATCCTCTACGGTTCGGGCACAACAATTGGTTCAAATTAAGAAGGAAGGACCTCTATTGTTTTGTGATTGTCGCAATAATTAACGAAAAATTAAATAAAGAAGGCCAATGTGCGTGGCTATAAGCACACGACGGCGAAGGCGATCTGACTGTAACATAATGGCGGCGCGCGGCGAAGCGATGATTGGAGAGGGGAGGAGTCTTCGCCACGTGCTTATACATTCATCGCTCCTCCCTTCCTCAATCACCGCTTCGCCGCGCGCCGCCATTATGTTACAGTCAGATCGCCTTCACTATCATGTGCTTCTAGCCATGCGCATTGGCCGATCTTATTTATTTAATTTTTCGTTAATTATTGCGACAATCACAAAACAATAGAGGTCCTTCCTTCTTAATTTGAGCCAATCTACCTCCTTACTTCGTTAAGGTCAAAAATTTCTTGACACCCTGTATACATATATTACACATACAGGGTTTGTAAAAATGAAAATATCAAAAAACGTAAAACATGTATTTTGATATTTCAAAAAAGCTCTATGACATAGATACCGATCATCCCCCACCCCCTGGTACGCGGGGGTAAGAGGGAGTTGAAAATTTTAAATTGGACTAGGGGTCGCGTGGGAGCTCATTTGAAAGGTCTTTTCATAATAAACACACCCTTAAAATTTTAAATCGCTACGACCCCTCCCCCCCCCATTAAAAATGGCGGCCGTTCAAATTTCGAAATTTCATGTACTAAGATCAACTGCGTAGAAGTAGCAGGAATTTGATCCTTTTGTGTGTGTGTGTGTGTGTGTGTGGGCGCGCGCGCGCATGTGACTAGACAAGTGTGAATGTGTACATTGTGATGATAGATTGCAGAACAAACTTAAAAACAGTCATCTCTCTTTAATGATTCAAAACTTTTTACTCCGTGTTTTAAAATAAATTTCACTCAGTGTGTTAAAGTAAATGCTGAAAGTGGTTTACTTCCTGACAATATGCCAATCTTTGATAGAATGCAGAAATGGCTTTACGATTCGTTTCAAAAGGTATCAAATCTATTTCATCCCTTATTCGCTGTATCAATTCTTGGATGCTTTCAGGTTTTGTTTTGTACACCTTACTTTTCAGGTATCCCCATAGATAATAATCAAGAGAAGTTAGATCTGATGATCGAGGTGGCCAATCCTCTCCTCCCTCATTTCTGTTCTTTCTTCCTATCCGTCGTAATGAAAAAATCTCATTTAAAATTTGACGTGGCCCTAAACCAAAATGAGCAGGTGCTCCATCATGCTGAAACCATATTTTTTCGAAATTGTTTGGAAAAATATTTCATATAGCTGGAATTATTTGATCTACAAATAATATCTCATATCTTTGACTTTTGTGAAAGAATGATGGCACTAATAGATGTGCGGCCCATCTTCTCTTATCAAATTGTTTTTACAGACGAGACAACTTTCACGTTAACGAAAGAAGTTAATAATCAAAATTTTCGTTTATGATCAGATGAGAATCCGAATTGGGTGCAGGAAACTCACGCACAATACCCACAAAAAATTAATGAATGACATGAAATAACAGATGGTTACTTAATAGGGCCGTTTTTCTTTGAAGAAAATCTGAACGCTCAACGATATGAGATATTACTTGTAGATCAAATAATTCCAGCCATACGAAATATTTTTCGAAACAATTTCGAAGAAATATGGTTTCAGCATGATGGAGCTCCTGTTCATTTTGGTTTAGGGCCACGTCAAATTTTAAATGAGATTTTTCCATTACGATGGATAGAAAGCAGGAAATGAGGGAGGAGAGGATTGGCCACCTCGGCCACCAGATCTAACTCCTCTTGATTATTATCTGTAGGGATACCTGAAAAATAAGGTGTACAAAACAAAACCTGAAAACATCCAAGAATTGATACAGCGAATAAGAGATGAAATAGATTTGATAACTTTTGATACGAATCGTAGATCCATTTCTGCATTCTATCAAAGATTGGCATATTGTCAGGAAGTAAATGGCAACCACTTTCAGCATTTACTTTAACACACTGAGTAAAATTTATTTTAAAACACGGAATAAAAAGTTTTGAATCATTAAAGAGAGATGACAGTTTTCAAGTCTGTTCTGCAATCTATCACCACAATGTACACATTCACACTTGTTTAGCCACACGCGCGCGCGCGCGCGTGCACACACACGCATACAAAGGATCAAATTCATGCCACTTCCACACAGTTAATCCTGAATAATACTAAGTGCATGAAATTTCGAAATTTGAACGGCCGCCATTTTTAATGGGGGAGAGGTCGTAGCGACTTAAAATTTTAAGGGTGTGTTTATTATGAAAAGACTTTTCAAATGAGCCCCCACTCGATTCCTAGTCTAATTTAAAATTTTCAACCCTCCTCTTACCCCAGCGTACCAGAAAGTGGAGGATGATCGGTATCCATGTCATAGAGTAGTTTTTTCGAAATATCAAAATACATGTTTTACCATTTTATGATATTTTCATTTTTACAAAAGTTATTTAGGGGTTTCCACACTTTTGACAAACCCTGTATAATATTTATAATGTGTATATATACAGGATGTCCAGAAAAGGTCAGGACACCGAAATATTTCGCGTGTATATGTATGTAATCAATTATACACACATATTATTATAACATGTTATAATATAATATCTTTATTTAACGTAGGATATTAAGGTATAGATTTTCTATTACTTTTAAACGGACTGTATGAATAAAATATGTTTAATAACTGGAACTATTACAAATTTGGTATTAATTGAGTAATAGTTTGACGCTACGCAAAACAAGGCTCTCTTAGCAAGGCACTCTTATACATTAACTAATTAACTGATATATAGAACTGATTTTTTTTGTCACTAGGACGAGTTAACGCCATCTAAAGATACTAACTCTCTACTACTTCAATATAAATATCAAAACGCGTAACTCAAATACAATAAACATTAACATACCTTGAAAACTCATAATTATCAACATTTATTTTTAATTAATGACTAAGTCTAATAATCAATATAATCAAATATTCTAAATAAATTGCTCATAAACATGACATAGTAATACGAATACTGTTATGCAATATAATTTATAATACTGATATTGTCCTTATTACTTCAATTATTCATTATCATTGTCTATTTTACACTCTTCCATTGGTAAAACACAAAGCTTGTTTGCAGGACGTTTATATTTTCCTGCTGTCGTTTTAATGAGTGCTGCTCTGGCCACTCCATCGGTGCCTGGATATACCTCTTGTATTCTACCCATTGACCATTTTAGTGGTGGAAGTCCGTCCGCAAAGAACTAGTTGACCTGTCTAAGTTGAAGTCCCTTACTGACTTTCCATTTATTGCGCTGCTGTAAACTTAGATATTCAGTTGACCATCGTTTCTAAAAATGCTGTCGTATACGCTCTAACATCTGCCATTTGGACAACCTGCCAATTTTCTCCTGACTAATATTCGGTTCTGGATAGGATGTCAATGCGTCTCCGATTAAAAAATGACCCGGTGATAAATAGTCAAGATTATTTGAATCTTCGGACACTGATATTAGCAGTCTCGAGTTCAAAATCGACTCTATCTGCGCTATCAGCGTAGATGCTTTTTCGAATGTTAGTGCCGCTTCCGATGCTACTTTGTAAAATATTTTTTTAAATGATTTCACGGCGGATTCCCACAATTCACCAAGTGAACGAACTAGAATAAAATGCCATTTAATTTCTTCAGCTGCCGCTTTGTCGAGTATACTATTTTCATCTCTTTCAAATAATGTTTCGAGTTCACTTAACTCTCGATTGGCACCCACAAAGTTAGTGCCGTTGTCCGAAAATACATTCGTAGGGATGTATATTCCATACTTTCCTTTACGATTAATAAATCTTTTAAATGTGTTGAAAAATGCGTTCGTTGTTAGGTCCGATACGACTTCCAAGTGTACTGCTTTAACCGCTATGCATGCAAATACAGCAACGCCTTGACCTGCTTAGTTCCTCTACGTCTGCCTTCACGAATAAATATAGGTCCACAAAAGTCTACGCCTGTTTTAGAGAACAGCCTTGATGTTCTCACGTTGAGTAGATAGATCTCCCATTATCTGTTCCGAAAAACATGGTTTGGCTTTAAAGCATGTCATGCATTGACGTATCAATTTCTTGATTGTTCCGCGCGCTCTTATAGGCCAATATGATTGCCTGACAGCTGCTAATGTGATGTCGACATGCGTGAAGGTTTCTAATGTGCTTATGCTTTATAATTAATTCTGTCAATTTCGAGTGACGAGGTAAAATCCATGGATGTATCGTAAATTTACGTTCTTTAACTTTTCTCCTACTCATAATAATCCATCTTTGTCTATAAATGAGTTCAGACTTTTCAGATCACTTTTGTTTGCTACTTCTCTGTAACAATCTCCGCTTTAAATGCTGACCACTTGTTCCATTTTTATTAAACATTGTTTTACGTAGTTCAGCTCATCCAATGTGAGAAATTGCGACGATTTTAATTTGCCCAATTTTCTGCATAATTGTATGAATTTTATGCAATAAGCTATGACTTGAACCAATCTTGTGAATCTTGAGAATCTATGTAACCAACTTTCCTCTTGCCGGAGAGCCGCAATTAGTGTGATGGCTGTATCCTGTTTACAGTATTCAATATCGTCCGTTATGTTACCTTCTAATGACTGTCCGTTGTCTTGATTTTGCAGCCATGCAGGACTTTGCCACCAAAGATTAGAAATCAATAATTCCTTTAGATTGCATCCTCTTGATATTAAGTCTCCCGGGTTTTCTTAATGCCCATGTGATTCTAGTCTGTTATTGCTGTAAGATCCTGGATCTCTCCCACTCGATGAGCGACAAATACTGGTAATTTCTTGTTGACCGATTTGAGCCAGTGTAACACGATGGACGAGTCTGTCCAATAAAAGGTTTGGTGGATTTTGATTTCCAGTGCATCCTTGACCTTCTTCATCAATTGCGCTAACAACTGCGCTCCACATAATTCAAATCTTGAATTGACACTGTCTTGATAGGTGCTACTCTTGATTTTGCACATAACAAATTTGAATTTGAACTTCGTTTTGATTTATACAACGCGCACATATACATGCTCCATAGGCCTTTTCATTAGCATCGGAAAATCCGTGCAATTGAATGTATTCGAACTATAATCGAAAGCTTTGCATTTGATTTCGAGTCCATTCAGCTTTAATTGTGCACTATATCTAAACCAATCCGATGATAGATCAGTTGGTAATATTTCGTCCCATTCTAACTCAGATTTCCACAATGTCTGCATCATGATTTTTGATGTAATTAATATAGGTGTTAATAAACCTAAAGGATCGAATATTTGTGAGATACTTGATAGTATCGACCTTTTAGTTATTAATGTGTGTCTCCAATTTGATATCATATTGGAATTTGTCTCCATTTTGATTCCACTTGACTCCTAGAGTTCTGGATGTGCCATCTTTGTCCAATTCCATCGTAGTGTTGTTTTCCTGATCTCGTGATACACCTTCTAAGGTTTTTTTATTATTTGATGCCCACTTATGTAATGAAAAACCTCCTAAGCTCATTAATGACGTGACCTGATTGCGAATGTTTTTAGCTTCTTCCAACATGTTTGCTCCTGTAATAAGGTCGTCCATGTAAAAATCTCGACAAATTATTGAAGCTCCTATGGGAAACTTTTTCCCTTCCAATTTTGCTAATTCGTAGATCGATCCAGTAGCTAAATATGATGCTGGTGCAGTCCCATATGTTAGTGTTAGCCATTCATATGTCTTGATGTCTTCTGATGGATGTTCTCTCTAAACGATCCGTTGTAACGATATTTGATCTTCTTTTACTAATATCTGCCTATACATTTTGACCACATCCGCTGTTATCACAATCGGCCAACTTCTAAATTCAATCACTATTGAAAATAAATCCTGTTGTAAAACAAGACCTACCATCAACGCGTCGTTCAACGAAATTCCTGTATTAGTTTTGCTCGATGCATTAAATACTACTCTTAACTTGGTACTCGATTCTTTAATAACACTGTGATGAGGCAAATAATATTGCGGATGTGCTTGCCATGACACTGAATTCTCCTGTATTTCTCTCATATGTCCGAGTTGTAAATATTGTCGCATGAAGTTTATGTACTCTTGTTTAAGATGTGAATCCCGTTCAAATTTTTTCTCCAAACTTTTGAGTCGTTGGATGGCTATATTTCTAGATTCATCAAGTTTCTGTAATTGCTCATTCTTTGTAGATAATGATACTATAAATCGTCCACTCTCGTTGCGTTTGTACGTGCTCTTGAAATGTTCCTCACAGAGAGTTCTTCGGGGATCGTGTATTCTGACGTCCATCATGCTCAATTTGCCAAAATTTCATTATGTTTGTGTTAAGTAATTCATTGGAGATTAAATTGCACACCGTGGATGTTGTAGGATTTTGTCCGGTTGTTGCACAATTGCCAGCCACTATTTATCCTAACAATGTGTTGTGCTACGTTGGTTGTGATTTGGATATTTTGATCTTCTCATTACACATAATATCGAAGAAAATTTCTGCTCCTAATAGCAGGTCTATCTGTGATGACTCGTAGAATTTTGAGTCAGCTAATTTAATATCCTTTGGAATTTGTAACTTCTGCACATCTATTTTATTCTTTCTATTTTATTCTTTCTAATGGCATTGCCTGTGTAATTTGATTGACTAGTAAGCAATTTATGTTAATTTTGTAGTCGTTAACTCGAGACATTATTGTTAAATTGACTCTTTTGTTTGCTTGAATCGAACTCCTATTCAGCCCACAAATTGAAATGTTTATTGCACTCTGTTTTAAGCCTAATTGCTTAGCACATCATTTAATGTTAATTTAATTAATTTACAAGGTAGACGATCTGGTACATATTGTTTCAAAATACAAGGACAAATTTATTATCAAATTAATACAGCATTATATGCTGCAAAAAATGAAAATCCTACTTATGGTCAACTTTTTATTGTGGATTCAAATGAAGCGATAAATTATCGTCTTAGTGAAAACTCATATTTAGATTTTGAAATTGTACAAAATCTTGAACATAATGCGTGAATATAATGTATTTGCTTAATCATATCAAATGATGAGTGAAAAACTAAAAACTCAACAGCGTTTAATAATGGAATCTGGTGAATCGTTACCAGAATTATTTATTTTAAAATGGTATGAATTGACATCGATATAATCCTCAAAGAACTAAGGAAGTTACAGCTATTTTTTATACAACTGCTGATGGAGAAATTCCAGATTCATATGTTACAATACGTAACAAAAATATTAAAATTTTACAAAAAGTTAGTATTATGGATCCTAATGAACCATGGGTATATCCGTTTTTTTTGGTACTAAAGGATGGCATCGTGATTTAACAAAATTAAATAGTAATAGACGAATAACTAGAGGACAATATATTAAATATCGAATGGCGATTCGTGATTAATTTAATGTTTTTATATTAGGTCGTCGTTTATTTCAGGCTTGTAGATAATTATGTAAAAATTGAAAAAGATAGGATTGATTATTATAAAAATCATCAGAAAGAATTACGTACTGAAACATATCAGGATTTAAAAGATTATTTACAAACTACAGCAAATAGTTTAAAAGGACGTATTGGTAAAATGGTCATACTTCCTTCCACATTTATTCACCACGTAATATTTTACAAAATTATCAAAATGCAATGGCTGTTGTTAGTAAATTTGGTAAACCTGATCTGTTTATTACAATGACTTGCAATCCAAAATGGCGAGAAATTGAAGAAAATCTTTTGCTAGACCAACAAGTTGCTGACAGACCTGATATTAGCGCTCGAGTTTTTAAATATTAAAAAAGATTATTTAATCGATTTAATTATTAAACAAAATTTTTTTGTGAAGTAACAGCGTTTGTATATGTTGAATTTCAAAAACGTTTGCCACATGTTTATATATTAATTACTTTAAAATACAATTATAAAATAACTACACCACAGATTGTTGATAAATATATTTCTGCTGAAATTCCTGATCCATCTGAAAATCGTGTTTTACATGATATAGTTATGAGACACATGATTCATAGGCCTTGTGGCGATTGGTGTTTGATAGATGGTTGGTGTTCAAAACATTATCCAAAACTTTATTTGGAAGAGAAATGGATGAAGATGCTTATCCTTATTATCGTAGACGAAATAATGGTAAAAATTTTGAACGTCCTGGAAAATATATAGTTGATAATAAATAATTACATTGTCCCATATTGTCCTATTTTATCGATTATATTTAATTGTCATATTAATGCTGAGGTAGTTTTAAGTATTAAGTCAGTTAAATATTTATATAAATATATTTATAAGGAACATGATGTTATAAATATTGAACCGATAACTGAAAATGTAATTATTGATCATGATAAGATATACAATTATATTGAAGCTCGATATGTTGGACCTGTAGAAGCCAGTTGACGTATACTTGGACGTTAAAAAATTACAGGATAAAAGTCAGTATAATTCGTTTGTTCATCTTCCTAATGAACATAATATTATAATTGAAAATGAATTCACTGAAGATGCAATGACCGCTGCTTTAAATCAAGTTACTATGTTAATAGATTATTTCTCATTGAACTCACGTGATGAAGAAGCAAAACAATATATATAGAAATTCCATGTTATTATACTTTCAAAAAAGAAAAAGTTAATGGCAGAAATGTATCACGTTGGGTCAAACGTAAAAGTCATTATAATTGCATAGGACGAATGTATTCCGTTAATCCAACTCAAATAGAATTATTTCATTTACGATTATTACTACTTACAGTAAAAGAAACTACAAGTTTTAATGATTTAAAAACTGTTAATGGATAATTTTATCAATCGTTTTTAGTGACATGGCTTTAGGTTTAATTGAAGATGATGATGAATGGAAACAAACTATGAATGAAGCCGTTGGGTGGATGATGCCACAACTTCGTAGATTTTTTGTACGTATATTGTTACATTGTCAACCATTACATCCAGAAGAGTTATGAGAAAGCTTTAAACTCGCAATGTCAGAAGATTATATTCGACAGTTAGATATTTTACATGGACAAAAAGAAAGCATACATGCGGATTAATATTATGCTTAATGCTGAAGATAAGACTTTTGCTGATTTTCCACAAATGGAACAATTGCCACAAAATAATGAAGAAATTGACTATATAAGTCTTGATCAAACTATGAATATTGGCACTAAACAATATGAACAATTAAATACTAAACAAAAAGAAATAGTTGACCTTGTATTAAATAAATTGGATAATATTAATAATATTAATAATAGTCAAATTAATAATAATTGTTTCTATATTGATGGACCAGGTGGATCAGATAAGACATTTATATATACAACTATTTATTATTTAGCTAAAATTCGGAATAAACGTGCACGTATGATGACTTTTACTGGCATTGCAGCAACTTTATTGCCTGCTGGAAAAACGGTTCATAAGACATTTGGATTATCTGTTCCATTATTTGCTGATTCATCATCTGCTATTAAAGTTCAGTCAAAGAAAGTTCAATATTTGTTTGAAACAGATATTTTTATTTGGGATGAAGCAACAGTGGCACCACGATATGCTTTAGAAATTATGGATAGAACATTATGTGATATTATGAATAATGATTTACCTTTTGGTGGAAAAATTGTTTTATGAGATGGTGATTTTAGACAACTTTTACCTATTAAGATACATGCTACTCGAACTGAAATCATGAATCTTTCTATTAAATTTAGTCCTGTTTGGAAATATTTTTTAACTTTTTCTTTAAAAAAAAAAATATGCGAGTTCATAAAGAAGAAAATGAATTTGCAAAATTTCTGTTGGATATAGGAGATGACATATTGAATAATTCTAATGATAATATACAAATTCCTGACTGTTGTATAGCACTTATTGATGTTGATATTATGAAACACATATGAAGATTTAATACGAAAAATATAAAATATATGAAGATTTAATACAAAAAAAGGAATTTAATAAAATAGCTAAACGTGTTATACTGCAAGAAATATTGATGTAGAAATTAATAAAATGAAATTAATAAAAGAGTTGTAGAAGTGTTAGATATAACTGGTGAACGAATTTATACAAGTATAGGTAGTACTGTAAATTGTGGAGACAATTGTGATATTGATGAAGCTTATCAGAATATTTAAATAGTTTGTCTCCATCATCTCTTCCTCCATATGAATTATGATTGAAATCAAATTACGATTAAAATCCAATGTATTATTATGTTGATTAGAAATCTTAGTATCAATGAAGGTCTCTGCAATGATATTAGATTAATGATTATAGAACTTATTGATCATTTGTTGAAATGTAGAATCTTAACAGGTGATAAAACAGGAGATATTGTTTTTCTAAATCGTATAACATTATATTGTGAAAATGTTTATCCTTTTACTTTTTCAAGAAGACAATTTCCTGTAAAATTAGCTTTTGCTATGACTTTTGCTATGATCAATAAATCACAAGGACAGACGTTTGATAGAGTAGGCATAGATCTTCGTAAAGATTAATCATGGTTTTTAATCATGGTCAACTTTATGTTGCTTTCTCGCGAGTTCTTGGGAATCATTGAAAGTTTTTCTTGGTACTCAAAGAGATAATACTTGTATTAAAAATTATGTGTATAAAGAAATATTTTGAAACTTTTTAATAATTTAATATCTAAATGATTCTATTATATGTAAATGTTTTGAACTTAATTTTATATTAGAAAAATACATGTTAAAAAATATATATTAAAAATGCATAGACATATATTATATTATAAAAATATATATAAATATATTATAAAAGTAAGTGATAATTATGTATACATCTATTATATTTATAAGTAAAAAATTATTACATTTTATTTATAATTTATAGTAAATATAAAGAAAACATGTCGAAGAAATACTGAATGTTCATACAAAATTGATGATGAAACAGGACGGAATTTGAACTAGATGGGATGGAATTACTCTCATCAAATGAAGTAATAGATAATATAAAAATTTGTGATTCTATAGTGTGAGTATACTACAATTTAATTTTTTTAATAAAAGTATATACAGGGTGATTGTTTTGTGATTGTCGCAATAATTAATGAAAAATTAAATAAAGAAGATCGGCCAATACGCGTGGCTAGACGCACACGATGGCAAAGGCGGTCTGACTGTAACATAATGGCGGCGTGCGGCGAAGCGCTGATTAGAGAGGGGAGGAGCGATGAGTGTGTAAACGCGTGGCGAAGGCTCCTCTCCTCCCCAATCACCGCTTCGCCGCGCGCCGTCATTATGTTACAGTCAGACCGCCTTCGACATTGTGTGCTTCTAGCCACACGCATTGACCGATCTTCTTTATTTAATTTTTCGTTAATTATTGCGACAAAACAATAGAGGTCCTTCCTTCTTAATTTGAGCCAATCTACCTTCTTACTTCGTTAAGGTCAAAAATTTCCTGACATCTTGTATAGTAAAATATTACGATCTAAAATTATTTGAAATATAATTTATAAAAGAAAAAGTGCGTGAAAGAATGAGAAAGAGAGAAAGAGAGAGAGAGAGAGAGAGAGAAAGACAGAGAGAGAAAGATAGAGAAAGACAGAGAGATTATTAACTATTCTATTACGTTTATAGAGAAATAATAAGATATGTAGACAGCACCAAAATATGTAGGAGACAAATTGCAATATAAGATGTTTAAATTTTATTTAAATAATGGAACAGAAAAACGTATTCAAGTAATTGTATGGAACGATGATGTCGAATACGTTCAAGATCATATTAAATTAAATCATGTAAATAATAATTCTTATTTTCTAATTTAATCTAATTTTTTATTAATAATAATATAAATAAATAATATAATAAGTAATAAAAAGATATTAGATTGACAATAGTCGGGAGTAACAACGGTAACATAATGTGAGTAAAAATAACTTTCTGTGCAGCTATATAATTATGATTATATGATATTTTGTATATAAATAATTAATAAGAGTAAATATTAGGGTTGCGCAACAATATAACATAATGTAAGAGTGAATATTAGAGCTGCGCAGTAACATAACATAATGTAAGTGCGAATATTAGGGCTGTGCAGCAACATAACATAATATAAGAATGAATAATCTTCTGCGAGTCACATAATTATGATTAAATAGTATTTTTGCAACCATATAAAAGTTTATATATTTGCCACAATTAATCAAGAATGATCGCAGAAATATTATATAATCATAATTATATGGCTACAGAAGATTATATTCTCTCATATTATATTATATCACATTATTTATTATTATGACTATGCTGCAAATAAAAATAATTATTATTAATAAATAATATATATATATATATCATAGAAGTTTATATATTTGTTGCGTAGCTAAGAATGATTGTAGAAATATCATATAATCATAATTATATGGCTATGCAGAAGATTATTTATTCTCGCATTATGTTATATTATTTATGTAAAAGTTTATATTAGGTTATTTGCAGCATAGTCATAATAATAAATAACACAACAATAATATAACATGTAACAATAATATATAATGTGAGAGAGAATTTAATCTTCTGCGCAACATAATTGATTATATAGTATTTCTGCAATCATAGATTAATATACAGAGTGAGTTTTAATGCTTGTGTCAATCTTTTTATCACGCGGGAGATTACCTGCATAATAATTTGATCGGCGTAATAATTGACTGCATAATAAATGACATAAATGTCAATTAATAAATCCAAATAATTGACATTTATGTCGATTGTATCGATCGTATCTAAGGTCCGAATATAATGTGTACAATTAAAACAAATTAATAGCTGAAATTATGTAGTATGGATTTATTAATATTATTTTTAATATTATTTTTAATATTATTATTAAAGTTACATATTCATTATTATTATTACTATTGTACATATTATATTCGGGTCTTCGATATAGTCGATTCAAATAATTGACATTTATGTACCGATCAATTATGCGTTTATTATGCATGTCGATAATCTCCCGCATGATAAAAAGATTGACACAAGCATTAAAACTCACCCTGTATTTGCTGCATAGTCAAGAATGATTGTAGAAATATCATATAATTATTTATTAATATAACTTTGCTGTAAATAAAAGTAATTATTATTAATTTATTGATAACAATTTATTCATATCAATAATTTGACACGTGTATGTCAATTACGAAGCGCCAGGCGCCAGCGCTTCCGCCATCTAGTGTCAACGGCGGCAGTCGTACGCCAAATTGTGTACGTCATATTGTTTGACGACGTGGACGTTTCTAATCGTATTTTCACGATTTTAGAATTATATATCACGATACTTTCACTTCTACAGCTCGTAGAGTAAAAATAAAGACACTTTTACTATATAATTCGAACATAAGCTATCGATTAAACCTAATAAAAACTCGATTCGTTCAGCGGTTATCGTAATAACATGAAATAATCTGAACTGGTCTCAATTTCCCGTCTCGCGTAAAGAGACACGGCGCGCGTCTTGCTAGAGAGATGAACTCGACGCAAGACACTACCGTGACTCTTGATGCCAAGCTCTTCCAGCTTGACATAGGCCATATAGGGCTTTATTAAGACGACATACCTTGTTGCCTTTCTTGTGCCTGATTTGTCGCAGCATCGTCTTTGCTTTATTTCGGATGCTTTTCTCAAATTGACTATTATTGATTAAACGGTCGAGTAATTTTTCAATGCCCTTCGGCGGTCGAATATAAATGACTTCTTTCAACTCGCCATTCAAGTAAGCCGTAGTAATATCCAATTGATTTACCTTACAATTATATCTGGCTGCTAATGAAATTAGTAATTTGACCGTGCTTAGTCAAGCAGCAGGTGCGAATGCTTGAGAAAAATGAATGCCGGGGCGTTGGGAGAATCCCTGTGCAACCAGTCGAGCCTTTTTCCTTTGAAGTTTGCCTTCCAAACTCTTATTCCTCAAAACCATTCGATTTCTTATTATTTCCTTTTTCTTCAGTACGGATTAGTGTCCACATGTCGTTTTTAATGATGGACGCCATTTCATCAACTATTCATATCACTCGTCGGAGTTCGTACCACTGAGTGCTTTATCAATCGGAATTTCTCCCATAAAAATTTCTTCGGCGTTGGTGAAGTCGGCTTCCTCCGCGGGAATCATGTTATATATCTTTTTGGGTCGTTCCGGTCGACCTGTGCGTACTATTTTGGGTGCACCTGGTCCTCTTGACGGCTTCCGATGGAAGATCGGGCTCGTATTCGACTGCTTCTCCTTCCATTTCTTCTCGAACATCAGATTATCATCGATTTCGTGCATATCATTCAGTTCGATCTCCTGAATCTCGACGAACGGATTATTTTGTTCTGCAGAGTTCAGAACATTCTCGAGAATTGAGTGATTCTCTACAAATTTCAAGTCTCGAACGACTTGTATAAGTTTTTCCTTCGGAAACCAAACTCGATAACCTTTGGACGTATCAGAGTATCCAACGAATTGGCCTTCTTTAGACCTAGGACTGAGCTTCCCTTTGGTCAACCTGGAATCTAAACAAAAAACTTTACAGCCAAATTCTTTGACATGACTCACCTCCGGTTTAATATCATGCCAGATCATATGGAGTTCGACCATTTAGAGACGAAGTGCGACATCTGTTCCTTAAATAATTTGCAGTATGAACAGCCTCAGCCCACATGTAATCCGACAAGTTCGATTGAATTAATAGATATCATGCAATGCTCATTAAAGTTGGTAAAGTTCGGTTCTTCCTTTCCGAAATTCCATTTTGTTGAGGATGATATGGTATGATCAATCTTCTAGCGATACCTGTTTCTTTCAGAAAAATATCAAATCTTCCGTTGACATATTCGGTGCCATTATCAGATTGGAGAAATTTAATTTTCTTCCCCTTTTGATTTTCAAATAGTGTCTTAACTACTTTAAACGCTTCGAATACTTCGTCCTTCGATTTCAAGAATCTGACCTCGCACCATCTGGTTGCGTCATCGATGAACGTAACGAAGTATTTCTAAGTGATTCACAGTGCATTGGTCCGCATACGTCGGTGTGAATTATTTCAAGTAAATCGCTTTTTCTCTCTGACTTCTTTATTGTGGGCAAAGCAGTCATCTTTCCCTTCAAACAGATTTCGCATGAATATCATCGCTGATTTCAGGCAAATTCATTCCTCGAAATAAACCTTTTTTCCAAGCAGCATACAGATCTTTGTAATTAAGATGTCCGAATCTTCTATGCCATGTTTCAGCAGGCGATCTGTAAGTACGATCCGGTTTTGACTCGGTAGATGATCCTTCAGTAGTCATATTCCGCGCATGCTGAGAAGCGTGCGAAATACAGATCTCCAATTCTGTCAGCAACCATTTACGTCGCCGTGATTGTCTATAACCTCAGCGTGTTTTTTGCTGAAAATTATTTTCAGATTGTGATTAGTTATTTTCGCTACTGATATTAAATTCGACCTCAAGTTAGGTACGTGTAGAGTATTATTTAGGGTTAAATTCTTATTCTTACCGTGTACGTCAGCAATAATTTTTGCAGTATCTTTTGCTATGATATCTGTGTTTGAATTATCGGCTAAATTTACTTTACCTCTGTCGAATTGGTAAACATCGGTAAATGCATTAATGTCGTTTGACAGATGCGCCACTATCGAGACACTAGCCTTTCTTACATTCAGTGGACTTAGCCTCAAATGCTGTATCAAAGAAGTTTACGTCTTCAGTTTTTTTTGCAGTATCTTTCTTCTTAGTGTCACATTCGAGCCTTATGACCTATCTCGTGACATTTATGACATCGGTACTTAAATTCGCCTTTTCCATTACTAGATTTGCCCGAATTTTTTGTGTTCTTTCTTGAATTTCATTTGAGGACGTCGTTTCCTTTATACCAGGGCATTCTGTGTATTAATACGAGATTCATTCTTCCGAGCTTCGTACTCTTCCAGGATTTTGATTCTCAAATTTTCAGGAGCAGGCAATTCATCTCTAGACTCAATGGCACATCTGAAATTTTCGAAATTAGACGGCATACTGTAGAGTAACATTATCGACAGTTTAATGTGTGAGCCGTTGCCACGAATGGCAAAGACTCGTGCTACCTCGCCCTTTCGGGCACACGCCACATTTTTTACATCCACTGTCTATCGAAACCGCCCCGAGCCGGGCGATGGAAAAATCCAGATACGCCCACGGGATCCTTATCGCGGGAATGGACAGTTCGGTCACCACCAGTGAGGCTCCACTCCTTCCACCCAGGCGCACCTAAAGCCGCCGATCCGCGCCTTTGCGTCCGACTCAGTGCAACCCCCCCACTGGCAGCGTACACGGGGAACCACGGGAAGGCCTGTCCATTTGCATCCTGCCTGGATACACGTTTCTGACCCTGTCGGGCGAGAGGAAGGGGGGAGATAGGTGGGTGGGATGGCCGACTCTTCGCCAAAGGCTTTAACCGTGCTTAGGGATTTAAGGGAAAATTCTAGGTGGAAGAGTCCTCCCTAATTTGAGCTAACGCGACGCGACCACCGTTCGAAAGCGCGGTGGTCCCGAGAAGATTTCGGGGCCGCGCTCCCATAGCCGAAGGCTCCGACCTCTCCGGTTGAACGATGGACCCTACCTAGTATTGAATCTACGACTCGTACCTCTTTAGCCAAAGAGTTTCGCTACAAAATTCTCTAAACAGTGCAAAGGCCTCTGGACTGGAAACAAAGAAACGCGCCACATCCGGCCATTGCTATTTATCTTCAGGAACTACGCTAAGCAGAACTTCCCTCTGCGCGTCGAAAATAGGGCATTCCAACAAGAAATGTTGTATCGTGTCTATTCTATTTCCGCAAATGCACGCTTCACTTTCCACAAGATTTAACGCGGCTAACCGAGCCCTAAAATCGCCGTGTCCGATGAGAGCTTGCGTGCTCCAATGATCGGTTTCAAGAGAACGCACGGCTAGTCTATCTCGCACGTTATTAAAATACGCGAATGTAGTACGACTCTTACTCGAAGATAACCATTTGGTCTGCCACATATCATTCGCCTCGTCACGAATTCTTTTTACCGCGGTTTTGAACTCCGTTTCGGCGGGAATTTCTATATTACTGATCTTGGCGTTCTTACCTACTCTAACGTTGTAACGCGCGATACTCTCCCGGAGAACTATGTCGACTGGAGTCGCACCAGCGATGACACAGAGCGAATCCCACGATGCCGTACGATACGCGCTAGTTGTCGAAATAAGAACGCGGCGCTGCATTGATTTTAAAGCCCTAATATCACTCTCCGTACATAAATCGGCCCCCGCCGCGGCATAAGCTATCGTCGGTACAAACACGCCCCGGTATATCATGGAGAGTGCCCTAAAGCGAAGGCCCCACTGGGCTCTTGCTAGTCGACCTAATTTCTCGAATAGCAAGCTGACCTTGCTATTTAGATGCTCGCAATGCGATTTTACTTTTAAATTTCTATCCAAATGAACGCCAAGATATCTAACCGTTTGTTTAAACCCTATCCTCGTGTTACCAATTTTAATTACGGGCGGCCTATTTTCGAAGTTGACGGTTTTCTTTGTGGTCTTTCGCTTCCTATCCGGTCGCGCTTCTCCCCATCTACCTATTGGATTTCGCGCGATCGCGTCAGACTTCAGAATGATGGCTTCAGTTTTGCGCTAGTAACATTATCGACAATAAATCTTTATTTATCTCGATTTCCATTTCTTCGAGTTTATCGACAGCGTCAAAAAATTTATTAACATGTTCTCTAACATCTGCACCATCTTCCATACGTAACAGCGTGAGCTGCTTTAACAGTGTAGCTTTTCGCGCAGGCCCTTTAGATTGATAAACACTCTCTAATTTTTGCCAGGTATGGTAAAAATTAGAATGTTTATCAATCTAAAGGGCGGGAGACGTGATGTGTCACATCCTTTGATTAATTTCAATTCAGAAGGACTTATAGACAAAATAATGTCGGACTTAGCTTTATTGTCGCCTCTTTTCCAACTTTTCAGGGCAGTTAACGACATTATGTCTTCTTCAATTACTTCCGGCTTCGATAACTCGCCGCTCACGTACATCCATGTATCATTCTTTGTTAACAATGCTTGCATTTGCAGCTTCCACGTGTCGTAGTTTTCGTGGGTTAGCACCTCAATTCTGACGGCGGAATTCATTTTCTTCTTTTAAAAAAAAAAATAAAAAATAAAGGAACAAAATGCGTTCGCCGCTTGACACGCGTTATTAACCTTCTTCTTGAGAAATGATGAGAATGTTCTTATATCGCGACTCCTGGGCCCATAACTTGTTTGAGGGCAGGATCGATACGATAGATAACACTTTCGGATTAAAGAAAAATACTTTTAATAAGTCACCGTGAGCGATTCGAGTACATTTATGTGTATATAAGACAAAAGCTACTACATAACAAAAAGAACGCCACGGAAGTGTTTGTAGAAAAAAACTACTGCTAATAACTACTGCTAATCTAACCAAGAGATCGTGCAAGCGCGCCGCCATTTAGATCCGAGAATTGAAATCTCTAACATTATTATTTTTTCCTCACAAAGAATATAAAGAATTGTATTTTTCCACTCGATAATCCGTGATAATAAAGCACCGAATATAGGACCGATAATATAAAGTAAAAATCCTCTGCATTGTTGTACCAACAGTTTTCTTTTAGTCTTCAAATTACCTCGCTTTGCGATGCATAAAGTTGTTTTATGCTTGGACAAGTGTTTTTTTTCGCAAGATTCGAGCAGTACGATATCTTCGAGCATATTAAAAATACACTCCTGAATACACTTACAAATTTATTGTCGGCATCACATAAGAACGCCGCTCTTTGATTTTTTTTCAAATAGTATAGAGTTTTTAGGAGACACAGATTCCTCTCTCCGATGCAACGTTTTGCAGTTTTTATTGCGCTATTCGGTAATGTCGGTAATATTCGGTAAATTCCTTAATGTCACCGTCGATAATGTTTTATTAGGATCTGCTTTTTTCACCACTGCGCCGTAATCGCATAACTTGTGGGTGCGAATACCGTTCTTTTATACGCTTCCGGCTCTAATGATTGATATGTAGACGTAATGTAGACGTATTCTCCGGAAAGATACATGCAAAATCGGTCTGGAGTCGATTGTTTCAAATCGAGCAATAAATATCAATGCAGCTTTGAGGTAGCATCGTAGCACGCTTTTTCATAATTAATTTTCCATAAATTTTGGATCGTCGGGATATACCTGACGTACTAAATGACGAAATTGCGCGCGATCACGCGGATTTTTGAAAACTACTATACAGGGTGTCCCATTTTAATGTTCCACCCCAAATAACTTTCTTATTTTTAATTTTAGAAAAAGTTGTATGGTTTTGAAGGGGACATAAGATGGTACCATTGGTTTGACCTTGAAAAGTTATTTGAAAGTCACATGAAAGTAATCCTCAATTTCTTAAATGGAACTTACATTTTCTTATCACATATTCTTGTAGCTTATCTCGAGAACTTTTCAAAATACTATAATAAAATATTTCTTCATTGAGTACTTTTCGAGTTATGAGACTTGAAATCATTTCTTAATTTTACAAACCGTAATATATCTAGTAAAATATTCATTTTTCGATTATCTTGTCTTAATATTTTTATATACAAAATAATGAGAAGAATCAATTGATGAATCAAAGAAAACACATAGTTATATTTAAGAAAAAATATATAATTTGCAATTAACAATTACATATTTTTTCTTTGAAACAACTGTGTTTTTTTTACACCAATTGATTTCTCTCATTATTTTGTACATAAAAGTATTAAGGCAAGATAATCGAAAAATGAATATTTTACTAGATATGTTAAGGATTCAATTCAGAAAATCGAGTCAGAAATGCGAAACACGAAATCCGTATCGATGGCGCCATCCATCCGCAATCATTCGTTTCTCGATACCCAGCTAAGCATCCTTGTCTATCTGATACGCAAGGATTTTTTGCGACCGCGTATGAATATCGGGTCCTTCCAATCAGGAAGCCAAAAAATCACCCGACTTTACGTGATCGATTATCATATGTCCGCACCGATCATACGATTCCAAGCAAGCCCTATAAAGGAGAGAAAGCCTTTCTCCACAGTGTGTATAGCATAGACACTCCCGAGATTCGCAAAGATTGGCACGCATTCGCTCAAGATTCGCACTGATTCGCACCAATTCGCATGGACTTGCACAAATCTGCACAGACTTGCACGGATTCGCACATGTTCGCACAGATTCTCCACAATTCCGCTACCAGTGCCTCCACTTTCTCGCGCAACGATGAGGACTCCTCTCTCTCAATCGGACGTCTCGCTCATTCGCATGTGCATCTGATTAGTGCAGTCTCGCTCTCGCGTGTGCTATCATATAGTGTAAACTCGCTCTCGCATACAGCCGGATAGGGCTGTCTCGCTCGCTTTCGCGTGTGCTGTCTTACACAGTGCTGCCAGAAATGAGCCTCTGTACGCTCGGCACAGTCATGCATACAAAGAAAGGAGGCCGTGTACGTGTGGCACTCGAGCAATAGCTAACGTCTCGAGAGAAAAGGAGACAGTAGATTATACGTCGGCGCTCCTCTACTATCCGAAGGTAGCCGAGCGCCGAGCGCCACACGTACACAGCCTCCTTTCTTTGTGTGCGTGACCATGTCGAGCATGCAACGGCTCATTTCTGGCAGCACTGATCTTACAGTGCGATCACGCTCGCTCTCGCGTGCAGCTGGACATTGCTGCTTCGCGTACTCTCAAATGCCGCCATATCTTGCGATTTCGCTCACTCGCGTGCGTTATCGTATAGTGCGGTCTCGCGCGCTCTCCCGTACAGCGGCATAAGGCTGTCCCGCTCACTCTCGCGTATCGCTGTATCTAGCGATCTCGCTTACTATCGCACCGCTGAATAACGCTATCTTGCTTAATCTCGTCTTCTAATAGCGCGCTCTTGCTTACTCTCGTGCGACTTTCATTCAGTTCAAACTCACGATTCCGCGTCATTGCACGCCCGAAACATTGTACTGAAAATGTGAACGTGATTGTACCACTCTATATTAAGTTATAATAAATTCTGTGAATATCACTGTGTGCAAACCGAAGAAGCAATCTCATATCATTTCGATTTCGCTCTTCATACTTGTTAAGTGATTTGTCTCTAAATCTCGCGATACTCACTTGAGTATACCGGTATTAACCGTGCCAACTCAAGACTGCGTCCCCTCGCAAACAAGATATATTACGGTTTATGTAAAATTAAGAAATGATTTCAAGCCTCATAACTCGAAAAGTACTCAATGAAAAAATATTTTATTATAATGTTTTGGAAAGCTCTCGAGATAAGCTGCAAGAATATGTAATGAGAAAATGTAGGTTCCGTTTAAGAAATTGACCTTAATGTGACCTTCAAATAACTTTTCAAGATCAATGGTACTATCTTATGTCGCCCTCGAAACCATACAACTTTTGTCTGAAACATCTTTTTCTAAAATTAAAAATAAAAAGTTATTTGGGATGGGACGTTAAAATGGGACACTCTATATAATTCGCATTGAGAAGTATGTCGCGCTGCCTGCGCCCCTGATGGAAAAGATTTTGCAAAAGTATAACGCTGAGATTCTTATGATGACTTCCTTTGGTAAATAGATCCACGAGATAGCATCGCACAAAGATTCCCTCATAAGATCGTCGATTTATCACCAATTTCGGAGAAAACTGATAGTTAGAATAATTTTCCGGGCGCGGTAATCCTTCGTGAAATTCGATTATATTTTTCCTCGTTTTTATTAAAACATTAGCACTATATTTGCTCTCGCTTTTTTCTTTTTCTCTCTCACCCGTGTCGCAGTGTAAGCACTGATACGCATCTTGCCATTCGGCGTAATAAAATAAAATTCTCTCGAATCGGACATCGGGATAAATGTCGAAAAAATTGTTTTACCGTATCCCGTAGGATCGCAGATGATTGACGTCCAACAATGTTTCCAGCGTACGTCCATTATATAAAATAATCGATTTTGTGTTTAGGAACAATTTTATAAACAAAAAAAGTAAACAATGATATTTAACAACAATAACCTAAATAAAAAATACGCATGTTCCTTGAAGAATATTATTTGCAGGAATATAAGAAGAAAATAAGCTTATTCGCGTGGGGGACCCCATCCGCGTCGGCCGCGTGCTCGCGCTAATATTCTCTGTTACGCATGCGAGCGGTAAGCATCGCTGATTAGTCGATACATGATGCCCGATCCCGAGTAAGCATATTCGCGCGAGGTTAGGCTCGCATCAGCGACTTTCGCAAGCAGCAACGCTAATGAGCTCATAATTGATTCTTCATATACGCTTATAGTAAAAATAAAATGCTTAAATTCTAGAAAATATATTTTAAATCGTTGTATCGTCTAAATTACAAAATAAATGTATATACACGTATTTCATGAGTCAGCCGTATTTCATGAGTCAGCCGTATTTCATGAGATAGCTCTTTCAGACAAATACCATCTCTCGTCATATAATAATAATGTCTGGAGATTTTTAAAAGCCTAAACATACATTAAAAAAACTAGAGACATCCAATAAAATAATCTCATTTTAAGATAACCGTGAATGGTTTTTATTTTAAAATAGACCCATTATATTTGCAATAGTGATTAAGAAAACGTCTTCATATTTTCTAAAACATTCGGTTATATGGCCCGGTCATCTATATATTTAGTTTTTTGATTATTTTCGAGTTTTACAATTCTCTTTCTAAATAATTTAAGAAGATATGGAAAATATTCTCACCTTGAATCCATTCTTCATTCTAAATCGATCTATTTTTTTCTCATGCCGAAATAATATTATATATACCGTATCGACTAAGAAATCTGATAAAATTTCACATTTTTTAAATTAAATATTAGGATATACTCCCGCACGTAATACCTATAAATTTATCATTTAAATTTACAAGTCTATTTCTAATTATTTTAGAAGGTTAAGAAAAATATTTTCATGATGAAAAAAATCTTTCCTAATAAAACAGCCTTAAATATTTTTCCCGTGGTGAATCATCGAGATATAGCTTAGAGAAAATTTTTAGAAGTTTCTAAAAACGTTTATAGAAGTTTATCGGTTTTTTTTTCTTTGATTATTGTAAAATATTTTCTTTGAACTCGCATTTATGCTCACTTCTGCGCATATTATTTTCCCCTCACTCTTTTTAGATTTTTTTTATGGGGAAGAAGCAATATAATATTAGCGCGAGGACAAATCGCGTATTCATTCGAATTCCATCGTTAACAGAAATTAAGCCTCGAGCGAAGAAGAAAAAATTTCGCAAATACGCAAATACGCTATCGTTGTTGTGACTTTTTTTTACATAGTATACTCGGAAATTAATAATAATGGCTGGAATGACGGAAATAGTCAGTTTTGTGAAATCCGCACACGTTTGCAATATTAAGAAGTCGGAAAATAAAGATAATAAAATCGGCAACAGTGGAAGAAATCGACATTTGTTTCTATTAACAACATATGGACTTAATTCATTCCTTTCCTAAGAAGATATAAGTGGGATTGCAATCGTTGAAGGAAGACTGCATCGTTCCAATTGTTAAATTAACGAGCAATAATGTCGATGGAATTTGTCGATGGAGATAAAATGCGATGCGTGCAATAGGTTATTTTATGGTGCAGATTGTTTCGAGCGTAGCAAGAAACGGTAGAACACGCGCTAATACTTGTAGCATCGTGCGATTTTGCGATAGTTGCGGTCGTATCATTAAATCGAATTTAAAACACGAATGCGGTATTTCTTATTGCAAATTATGCCTCTTACGACAACTGCGCAATCGTATGTGTTATATGCAACTTCTTCGTCAACGTGGCGATATTTCCTGTGCCGGGCCATCTTTGTCAACGATGGTACCGGACGAGATAGATATACACTAGCACAAGAGAAAAAAAAGCACGAAACATATATGATAACGCGGAAAAGAACGAATGTGCAACGAATATGAATGCGGAAAGGGACGTGTGGCATTCGTATTTTACAATTTCGACAGGAAACGCGACAGGACGAGATGGAACGGGAAATATGAAAAAACATATTCTGACATTATGCATCGCGCAACGGATTTGCGAAGCATGCGCGGAGAAAAATAACATGTCCGTGTGGTGTCGTTGGTGCGGAGTGTGAGAGTTCGTATTTCAACGTGATCCCGTTAAACAGTTTATAGATTTTGTTCGCGTCCGATAAAATATTTTAAACACATAATTTGTATACTGCATAATGCGAAAGCGCTCGACGCGAAATTTATTTTGAAATATATCATGAAAAATTGCAGAGATATTGAATCGAAAGTAATTTTAAACGGCAAAAATTATTCTTTTAACCGCAGGACAAAATTCATCAAAGCGTTAATTATATGCCGATGTTAGCGTTAATTATATGCCGAATTATATGCGCTTATCCGAATTACCAAAGGCTTTCGGGCTAAAGAATACTGAGGCATACTAAAGGCATTTCTCCATATTTATTTAATATGATCGAAAATCAAACGTATATCGGACCGTTACCTGATGTACAAAATTATTCTCCGGATAACATGAAATCGCAAGAACGCGAACATTTTCTCACATGGCATATCGAAATGAGGTAAAAAATACCGTGTTTGATTTCCAACGCGAAATAGTGCGTTATTGTCGTAACGATGTTGATATTCTTCGACGAGCGTACGCAGCATTTAGAAAAATCTTTCTAGATCGCGGAAATGTATGTTCGAGGAATGTACAACTATTGCTTCGACTTGCATGAAGTTTTCCGGAGAAACTTTTTAAGCCGATACGATAAGCATCATTCCTACGAGGGAATACAGATGCGCGAGCAATCATTCGCGTAAATCTTCCAATGATATGGAAGCGAGCAATGATGGAGCGCGAACTCGACTGTCGTATAAATCATGCAGAGCATGCGCGGGAATATCGTACGATCGAGGGTATGCTCGTCAACAGTTACTTCGAAATGTCTACCTGTGTAAAGTTAGTCCCGCATTCTTTGAATTTTATATCTTTAATTGTGCTGCATTGTACTCCGTTTGTGCTGATTTGTGCCGTAAACCGTAGCTTAATAATTTCCATTTCTTAGAAATGAAAAAAAAAACGAAATTTGCGGTAGATCCGCACTTTTTGAATTTTTATTGATTGTGTTGTATTGTGCTACGTTTGTACTAATGTGTGCCGCAAACCGCAACTCAATAATTTGAATCATATTCGAGAAAAAAAAATTACTAGCATTTTGTCCCAATCGAGTTCAATTTTTTTTAATAAATTGGCATAAGTTTGTGTCGTATTGTGCCGTTAAGCAAACTTTGTTATCTTATTCTATTTAGCTAAAAAAAATTCGTAAAGTTAAAAAACAATAATATTATATATTACATAAATCATTTTTTATAACATTAATTGAATTTCTATCAACTGTGTTATATTATCTTCATAATTAGAAAAGATAAACAGATAAAAAAATATAGACATAATTATAAAGTTTGATTAAATATTTAATAGAAAGAAGTGGGAGGTGAAAAAAAATTTAATATTTTTAATTTATGCCAGATTTACTTGTGCCAGATTGTGTTAGATGAGTACAATAACTTTTTCTGATGACAAAATGCCGTCAGATCGTTAGTTTTTGTTATGGAACAAAAATTAGAAACGGATTTTTAGGAATACGAAACTTTACATGCATATATTTTTAAAACTACATAACAGGTAAACTGATTCTGCAAGTTGTGCTATGTTATGCTACCAAAGGCGAAGAAATAGCAAACAAAAGATGCATCAACAATCCCAGGGATTGATTAAATATCGATTAAAAGGGGATGGGGATGAAAAAAAATTTAATATTTTTAATTCTTTTTTTCTTGTGCCAGATTATGCTAGACGAATACAAGTAATTTTTATAACATAAATGAGATGAGATATCTCATTATAAATAATCAAAGATAAACAAAAAAAAATATACTTCTTTGTATTCCAAATTGATAACTAATGACGACATTTTTGTCGTTAGGAAAAGTTGTTGTACTCGTCTAGCATAATCTGGCACAAGAGAAGAAAATTAAAAATATTAAATTTTTTTTCACCCCCATTCTCTTTTAATCGATATTTAATCAATCTTATGGGATTGTTAATGCATCTTTTGTTTGCTATTTCTTCACCTTTGATAGTACAACATAGTAGCTTGCAGAATCAGATTATCTGTTATAATTTCAAAAATATATAAAGTTTTGTATTCCTAAAAATCCGTTTCTAATTTCTGTAACAAAAAATAACGATCTGACGGTATTTTGTAGGAGAAGTTATTGTACTTGTTTAGCACAATCTGGCACAAGAGAAAAAAAATTAAAAATATTAAATTTTTTTTACCTCCCACTCCTTTTTATTAAATATTTAATCAAAATTCAATCTTTATCAAAATTCAATCTTTATAATTATCTATATTTTTTTATCTGTTTATTCTTTCTAATTATGAGGACAATACAACACAGTTGATAGAAATTCAATTAATGCTATAAAAAATGATTTATGTAGTATTATTGTTTTTTAACTTTACGAATTTTTTTTAACTAAATAGAATAAGATAACAAAGTTTGCTTAACGGCACAATATGACACAAACTTACGCCAATTTATTAAAAAAAATTGAACTCGATTGGGAAATTAATTGGGAACAAAATGCTAGTAATTTTTTTTTCTCGAATATGGTTCAAGTTATTGAGTTGCGGCACACATTAGCACGAACGTAGCGCAATACAGCACAATCAATAAAAATTCAAAATTCAAAAAATGCGGGGCTACCGCAAATTTCATTTTTTTTTAATTTCTGAAAAATAGTTGAAATTATTAAGCTACGGTTTGCGGCACAAATCAGCACAAACGGAGCACAATGCAGTATAATTAATAAAGACATAAAATTCAATAAGTGCGGAGCTAACTTCACACAGATGAAACGTCTGTTGTGGGAAGGACGCAGCATCACGTGTTATAATTTCATTTGTTTTTGGCATGGATGTCCGTCTTGTTTCCCCATAAATCGCGATAAAGTGCTTTCGTCGGAGGAGGAGATACATTAAATTCGCGATATGAATGAATTCTTGCAGTTTTATGGCGACTTTGTCAGCCGGGATACATAGTGTTGGAAAAGTGAGAGTGCACCTTCGATCAGGAATGCGCGAAAAATCACGTAATGTATGATTTTCTCGCGAACCATCCGATGGATAAAAATATCACCGCTCGATCCTCGCGACAGGTTTTTCGATGGGCGTATGGAAAAATTGGGAATTGCGTATCG
This sequence comes from Camponotus fellah, assembly GCA_030586385.1. Classification (NCBI taxonomy): domain Eukaryota; kingdom Metazoa; phylum Arthropoda; class Insecta; order Hymenoptera; family Formicidae; genus Camponotus; species Camponotus fellah. The sequence goes on along the minus strand of JAPIVC010000477.1, from coordinate 80,076 downwards.
CAACTCAATATGAAATCACGGATACGAAAAAAATATGCTATGTCGACGTATGCTCTTTATACTCGTTTGTATTGAAGACAGGCGCTTTTCCAATCCGGAAATTAACGGCGATGAATGTAGCGCGTTAGTCTGAAGGTCGCCGAATTATAGTTTCGATTTAGTCGAGAGCCTCATACGTTGTAGAGTACTCCCTCCTCGTGATTTATTTCATCCCGTACTTCCGCATAATGTGCGAGGAAAATTACTTTTCGCGTTATATCATAGTTGTTGCGAAACATTTTCTCGGACCGTGCACCCATAATGAGCGAGCGTGAATTCGAGGGTACCTAGGTAACCTGTGAATTACGCAAGGCCGTCGAGAAAGATTATATTGTAACGTCAGTAAGCGAAATTTGGCAATATAAAGTTAGCCAATATGATCGTACGTCGCGGCAAGGTGAATTGTTCGCCGAATATATTAATATGTTTTTACAGCTTAAACAGGAAGTGGCCAAGCGAATGCGGGGAAAACAACGATAAAGCAAAAGAACGATACTTAAGGGAATATGAAAAAACCGAGGATATCATTCTTGATAAGCGAAACATCGGAATTTCAGTTTACGTTTGGTTGCGAAATTGTGCTTAAATTCATTCTGAGAAAAATACAGCCAACGATCCAAATTGCCGACTACCGAAATCGTAAAACACAACAACGTCTCGCGTTATTAATGAGCATCAAATACGAGATAATCGATATATTACCCGTGAATGACGAGATAATGTATGTTTCGTGGTGACTACGACAAGAGGCTCTCGTTTCCCGCCGATAACAAACGTCGTGTTAGCCGCGTATAAGATTGCACTAGCGCGTTTAAAATTGTATGAGTAATAGGATACTCAAATACTTTCCGAAATATAAACTGAAAAGGATAAAAATAATTGTTCTGTTTTATATAATTTTTCAATTTTTTATGCCAAACGACGTTCACACACACACACACACACACACACACACACACACACGCGCGCGCGCGCGCGCGCGGGGGGGGATGCAAGAGGGCTTTCGGCCCCTCTCCCGCACCGCCCCGCCGGTAGGCAAGATAGATCTCGCTTTTATAACTTACAGCTTGTATCGATTGGCAAGCCGAAGGTTCCTTTGCACCTCCCCCCGCGCGCGCGTGTGTATGTGTGTGTGTGTATGTGTGTATGTTCAAACTATGTAAAACAGAACAATTATTTTTATCATTTTTCAGCTTATATCTCGGAAAGTTTGAGTCCGACCCTTATATATATATATATATATATGTATAGGAGGTGTGTCCCAAAAGTATCCGACCTTTGCCTGTATCATGACAAAGAGTTATTCTGGAGTGATATGAACAACGTCGCCTTCAAAGTAGTTTCCTTCTGAAGCAATGACCTTTTGCCAACGTTGCACCCACTTGCGAAAGCAGTCCTGGAAGTCGTTTTTTATAATGGCCAACAGCTCCCTCGTCGCATTTTGTTTTATTTCCACAACATCGTCAAATCTTTTACCATCTTTGAACCGTCTAAACCATTCTTTTATTTGTGTGTCACTCATAGAGTCATTACTATAAACTTTGCAGATCATACCGATTGTCTCGGAACATGTGTGTCCAAGTTTTTAGCAAAATTTAATACAAATTTTCTGCTCGACTCCTTCAGTCATTGTGAATTGCGACACTCAGAGTTTTCGACGCTCACACAACTGCGTATCGTTGCCGACTGAACAGCTGTTGAATCGTGCCGCTTGATCCTGGTATTCCTAAAAGTTCACCCTAAATACTGAATATCTGTTTTCCACAATAGGATGTCCAAGGACAAAGATATATGCAGAGGTCGGATACTTTTGGGACACACCTCGTATATATATATGTATATATATATATATATATATATATATGTATATACAGGGTGACCCATTTTAATCTCCCCACCTAAATTTCTCGGAACCTAAGCAAGATAGAGAAAAATGTTTTAGATAAAAGTTGAAGGGGGCAGAGGGAGCCACCTGATGGTGCCAACGACCTTGACCTTGAACTTGATTTTCAAGGTCATTTGAAGGTCAAAGTTTTTTTTTAAATGGGAACCCTTATTTTTGACCCCGGAATCGGATAGAGCGGGAAAAAATACGTCCGTAATGATATTTTGATTTAGTGATCTTGAGAATGTCAATTCAAGGTCAAAAGCTTAAAAAGTAACTTTTTTTCAATGGAAACTCCTGTTTTTGACCCCGGATTCGAAAAGAACAGGAAACCCACCAAACCCCGTCCACCCTGACTTTAATTAAGTAGTGAGGACTGTTTCCTTTGGGGTGCTGGATTAAAGTGAGTCCCCTCGCCTCTCACTATTCTTAACATTTTTTTATTTAACTTCGACGCAAATGTTCGAAGTTACCTCCATTTGCTTGAAGACATAAATTTAATCACATCTGAAAGTGACGAACTGTGTTGAGCAAAGTTATTCGTGGTGTTGCATGCTCGACGAATGCGATCTTACATGTTTGCTCTAGTAGTGGGCTGTTGTTCAAAAATAACATTTTTCAAATAGCCCCATAAATAAAAGTTCGGGGATGT
>JAPIVC010000477.1:0-72500 GCA_030586385.1 Camponotus fellah | reverse complement strand
TCATGAACTCATTACAGCAATTAAAAAGCACAAACAAAAATCGATAAGTGGATATTTGAAGAAGCTTTCTGCTAACAAAGTTAATGATTATTCCTTGTGAAAAGTCACAAGAAAAATTAAGAAACTTAATTCGATCGTCATACTTGAAGAAGAGTGATGGAATATGGGGACGGACTAACGAAGATAAGGAAATATGTTTGCAGACTATTTTGAAAAAAAACATTCCAATCTTTTATGCGACAAACAGCGAAAGAAAATATTTCTCTCATTAACAACAGTGAAGACTGTTATTAAATCTGTTACATCAAAAGAAGTTAAATACAAGATTAATATAAATATTAATATTAAAAAAGTTCCTGGATTCGACCTAATTAACGGCAAAATCTTAAAAGAGCTGCTAAAAAAAGCAACTGTCAAACACAGGTACCTGTTCAATGCTTTCCGGCTCAAATACGAATCTAAAAATTAGAAAATAGCAGAGATTATCATGATCCCAAAACCAGGTAAACCGATGTAAAGGAGGTAGCTTCGTATAAATCGATATCGTTACTTTCAATTATTTCTCCAAACTATTTGAAAAACTGCTATTAAAACGACTCAAACCAATTATTGAAAGTCATAAACTAATCCCGCTTCATCAATTTGGATTTCAGGAGGAACATTCGACAGAACAATACATCGAATCACAGACATCATTGAAAGAAACCTAGAAGAAAAAAAAATTGCTCGGTAATTTTCCTAAACATAGCGGCTTTTAGACAAAGTCTAACATCGGGGCCTGGAATGGAAACTAAGAAGACTATTTCCAAAATCTTTCAATCTATTTCTAAAATCATACATTTCACGGGAGCGTCCAAAATGACCACGTTCGAAATGGCCACGGGTAAATTTCACATTCGGAATGGCCACGTTCGAAACGGCCACGTTTGAAACGGCCACACACACACACACATACACACATTGTAACTTTTCACGCGAAGCGTGGTGAACGGGGGGTGCGGGAGGGGGGGGCGAAAGCTTGCTCCTTGCACTCTCCCTGTGTGTGTGTGTGTGTGTGTGTGTGTGTGTGTGTGTGTGTGTGTGTGTGTGTGTGTGTGTGTGGGGCCGTTTCGAACGTGGGCGTTTCGAACGTAGCCATTCCGTACGTGGCCATTACGAACGCGTGACCATTACGAACGTGGCCGTTTTGAACGTGGCCGTTTCAAACGTGACCATTTCGAACGTGGTCAAATTTACCCGTGGCCATTTCGAACGTGATCAAATTATATCCACTCCATTTCACACATAAAGTTATAATCTTCCGCAGGATAACTGCAGAATTTTACTGCCAGAAAAGTGTACCGAGAATCAATCCTGTACTTACTATACACTTGTGATATCCCGTGGAATGAGAAAGCCATCATTACTTACTTATACTTACTACTGGTACTTTTATGAATGATATAGCTCTCTTTTCTATTGATGATATTAAGAAGAAGCGACTAACTATAAAGCGCAATAAACAATGTCACAATATGGACTAAAAAGTGACGCATTAATGAGAATAAATCACAGCATATCAACTTCATCAATTACAAGTATCCTGATCTTTCTGTGTATATTAACAAAGTAGCTATTTCAATGTCTAACACAGCAAAATATCTAGACATGACTTTGGATACTAAATTACGTTTTTTACGATACTAAATTGGAAAGAACATATAGAAAAGAAAGGAGTTAAATCTCAAATTTAGCAAGTTGTATTGGCTGCTAGGATGTCGCTCCTAGCTGTCCGTGTATAATAAATCATTGATATATCAACAAGCTAGTTTGGACTTACGATGCGCAACTATAGAGATGCGCTAGGAAAACGAGAGGGTCCCGTTAGCGCATGGTGCGATAATCCACATCCCGATAGCACACGAAAAATTGAACACAATTCCCGATAGCCCACGTCCCGATAGCTCACGTCCCGATAGCACACCAACCCGATGGCACACCAACTCAATAGCGCATCAACTTTGCACCAAGTACAACTTTGTACACGAAGCAATGAGGACGGGGGGCCGAAGGCCCCTTGCACCCCCCGTGTGTGAGTTGTGTGTGTGTGTGTGTGTGTGTGTGTGTATCTTTGCATGCAAAGTTGTACTTGGTGCACTATTGGGTTGATGCGCTATCAAGACGTGTGCTATCGGGACGTGGGCTATCGGGAATTGTGTTCAATTTTTCGTGTGCTATCGAGACGTGTGCGATAGCACCGTGCGCTAACGGATCCCGCTCTAGGAAAACACATATTGAGACAATTCAAAAGTTCCAAAATAAGATATTGCAGTGTATAATAGATTTAACTAAATACAATACATGCGCATGAATCGCCTTTATCACGACTTGAACATTAAAACAGTTGAAGAAGCTATAACAGAGACTGCAATGAAACATCAGCGGCGACTGATGTTTTATATAAATTCTGAGGCATCTGAAACTCCTTAATATTACGGGAAGGATAAAGAGAAAGTTAAAGAGATGTAAACCAAATGACCTCGTCCCAGGTAGATAACACAAAAATAAAAGTTAGATGCTCATTGACAAGGGTCAAATGAGTCACATTATCTGTTAAGAGCGAATAAACTCGTTATATAGAATGTAGTCGTATTTAAACAAAAAAACAAAAAAAAATAAGTGAAAAGAAATCTTTCTTGTATCATTAGTCGCACACGAAGGTACTGTTCTAAGGTTTAATAATGCAAGTAGAACTGTCTATTTTCAAGAGTTGTGTCCATTGAGACTTTTAATCAGAATGTCTTAATCTAAAACATATGAAAAATTCAGCTAATTCAATGGAAAGTCATTTTCCATTAAATTAATACGAGGGGGGGAATTAAATTATTAATTCTTTATAGATGTTAGGAATACATCAATAAGGGACTCAGCAGCAAAGTATTTACTGATTTAGAAGGTTCTATGATCAAAATCTGAGAAAACCCCGTTATTTTTCCTTTGCTCGTATAAGATTTTCAGATTTTGGACTCTAAGAAGAAAGTGTACGTCATAGTGATATGGCTTGGCATCATTCGTCGCTCGAATATCATACTGACTTTAGATATATTTGAATTTTTAAATATACATATTTGAACTTTTACAAATACAATCAGTACAGATTAATAAATCTGACACTGACTATATTTAACCGAAATGCTTTACACATGGGAGCAACTTTGTTTTTTTGTAGGAGAATCCTGTACGCTATTATGAAGTTCCACTGTATTCACTATGTATTACCAGTATAAATAAGAACAGTATGTATACTTCGCGTCAGTGTCTTTAATTTTTATCCGCCATATTGTTGATTGTGCAAGCGTTTTAATTTAAATAACAGAAACTTAACAACTATTAAAGACTATTAACAGTTCAGATCAAACGTTTTAATAATTCTTAAATAAAAAATCTTTATTTTTGATAATTTTTAAATAATTATTACTATTTAAAGTTTTATTATATATATTTTATTTTATAATCAGAGAGAGTACTACAATACTATGTAATTGTATTAATATACAGGGTGTCAGGAAATTTTGGACCTTCACAAAGTAAAGAGATAGATTGGCTCAAATTAAGAAAGTAGGACCTCTATTGTTTTGTAATTGTCACAATAATTAACGAAAAATTAAATAAAGAAGATCAGCCAATGCGTATGACTGGAAGCACACGATGGCGAAGGCGGTCTGATTGTAACATAATAGCAACACGCAGCGAAGCGGTGAGGAGAGGAGAGAAGCGATGAGTATGTAAGCGCGTGGCGAAGGCGTAGTGAAAAAACGGTTTACATATTTCTGTAGAATGATTCTTTCACGATATTTTGAGATTTCCATAAATTTTTCGATACTCATCAACAGATTCTAAAATAAATATTTATAGCATTAGATAGAATTAGAATAAAATATATTTCAAATAAATTATATGCAACTTATATGTTTTTCTCTGCCTTTCGTGGACTTTACGTCCACGACTGCGACAGATGTAAGCGCTTATCTTATTCTCTCATTCTCTCGATGTCTCATTCTCTGTCATCAGCTCAACCTAACTCATGCATGTATGTCAGTACTGCCAGACAATCGCCATATTCTTGGTTGTGTCACAGTAGCCATATTCATTTACTAACTTTTCAGGAGAGTGTACCTACTGTTCTTACTTATACTGTCATATTACTGTGTATTGAGTAAATCATTATAACTGATGCAATAATTGTACATGCGATTAATATGTGCAAAAGTGTGCCATAATATATTATAAAAGATAATATATAAAAGGTATTTTATTATTTACTTTATTATTTCCTGATGTTTTCTAATGCATGATGTGATATCAATTTCATTAGTAGCTTGTTTCACTTCGGAAGCCAATATCTCTAATTTAACTGTAGAATAGAATAAGATAACAGCAATCATGATATCTACGTCAAGGCAGAAGACAGTCTGTGTGATTGTAAATATTTGCATAATATAGAGAATAAATTTTCGTAACAATGATTCTGTCGAAAACGGATACCACACATCTAAAGGAAATTCTTGAGATAAAAATAACGGAGAGAAAATGACAGTGATTCCTGCTACAAAGAAGGATATTGCAACAGTCGATATAAACATTGCATAACGGTTTACATATTTCTGTAGAACGATTCTTTCACAATGTTTTGAGATTTCCATAAATTTTTCGATACTCATCAACAGACTCTAAAATAAATATTTATAGCATTAGATAGAATTAGAATAAAATATATTTCAAATAAATTTATATATTTCAAATAATTTTTTTATACTCATATATTTCATATATTTAATATGTTGTACAATTATCTAGCATAAAATATCAGATTTGCAGAAAAATACATTTAAAATTTGAATACGTTTATTTTGTGAACATAAAACATGTATCATATACAATATATTTAATAATCATCACAAAATATAATCCACACAAAATTTAAGACTTTAATTTCGTGTTTATGATAGTGATTTCTTAATAATATTAATTAGTTAATATAGCAAAAGAAAAAAGTAGTAATATAGTAAAAAATACCCACATAGCATATTATATTAAAAGATAACGAAAAAATATATCTTTTTTTTAATATATCTTTAACTTATCTTTTCGAAAAAGTTGTTCTATAAAGACAACTTTTTGCTTTGTCGAAAAAGGTGACATAAAAAAGACAATAATATGTGACACGTGTTTCTTCGCTTGCCGCTAAGCGGCGAGCAACTCTTATCTCGTATTTAATACAATATTTATCACGAAATATACAGGGGGGCCATTAATTAACGCACCAGTTTTTGAAACAAAGCATTTTAGAAAAATGTTTCAGACAAAGTTTTATGGTTTTGAGGGGGCCATGGGTATCATGACACTGAAGAATCATGAGGGCCCTTTTTTAAATGCCCCCTTTTTATTACAACGCTTCCCTAAATGTTTCTCGTTAGTACTTTAGTAGGCTTGAAATAATATCAATTCTAATATAAAATATCTAATTCATCGGCTTGTACAAATAGGGGTCGGTATAAAACACTTCAACCCCTTAACACTGTTTTACACCACCCCTCAAAAGCACTTAATGGAAAAACATTTAATTATAGTGTTTTGGAAAGCTCTCGAGGCCAGCTATAAGAATATGTAATAAAAAATAGGGGGGTGTCATTTAAAAAAATTGAGGTGGCCTTCACGTGACCTTCAAATGACTCTTCAAGGTTCAAACCAATGACCATCTTATGGCCCCCTCGAAACCATAAAACTTTTGTGTGAAACAGTTTTCTCTAAAATGCTTTGTTTCCGAAATAATTGCGTGCGTTAATTAAAATGGCTCACCCTGTATATAAAGAATTAATTAATTAAGAAGCGTATTTTTATCTTTTACGAATAATAATGCAAGAAAGAGGATACTGCTCACACGCATCAATCAGAGAGAGCCACATATACATGTGTTACGCAGAATGATTGTATGCGTATGAGCCGCATCCTTTTCACACATTCCTGTTTATCAGTTTAATTTCTGACAAAATGAAATTAAAATAATTTATTTAATAATCTGGATTCCTTGTTAAGATTCAGAATATTAAACAGATTATTAGAAATTAGGCGAATAAGTGGAAGAAAGAGTTCATTTATTGCGTGTATTGACATATTCTTATTACCAAGTGTCGATAATCTATACAGAATCAATCAAGCCATCTTTTAGTCATCATATGGACAAGACTAAAAAAATCACTTAATTCGGGTCATGAGACTTTTAGCTATCTTTTAGCCGTCGACTTAACGATGTCGATAAAAGATGTCTGTGACAAAAATATGTCCAGTTTTAATAGTACTTTTAGACGACTTGGTGCTATGTGAGTAGTAAAATATTATATATTTAATAATGTGTGATATCTAATGACATTTTTTAACAATCGATAATATTTGTAACAATTATTGACTTTAATTTATATATCAAAATATCATGATTTTGACACACCCACATATGTACACCTACATATATACATACGCGTGTGTTATACATATATACACAGGGTTGCCACCCGATTTTGCCGGGATTGTCCCGAATTTTTTATTTTTGTCCCGCGTCCCGGTACGATGATAGCCGGGACGCTGAATGTCCCGATTTTCAATGTTTGACAAAATTAGAACAATTCAGTAGGCTCACTGTTCATTGCAGATAGCGTGATAACGCGCATGCATGATATTTAAAGAGGGCTTGCTTTATCATCTGTACTATAATAAACCATAAACGCATAATAGATTATTAGGTAATTTGTGATTTTTTTTAGATTGTGCTCCGATTTCCGATATACATTGTCAATATTAAAAGTGTATACAACTACAATACTGGTAATGTATATCGGTCATCGGAATACAATCTTATACTGTGTGTAATCATAAGTGTAGTCTAACCTAATCTAAATATCTAAGTTGCGTTTGCTTTGAATACTTTCATGTTGAAAGCGAAAGCATAATTCTATTTTTTTCAACCTGTATTAAGTAATAAAGATAGAATGACTTTCAACTTTCAGCACGAAAGCACTCAAAATGAATACAGTCTTAATCTAAAAAATGTTATATATAAAAAATAGAAAGAAAGTGTAATCAGTTCTGCATTTTTTGTATCACGTACATAACAAAAATAGATAATAGTGTTGCGTCCCCGCGTCCAGTCCCTACGGATGTATTCGCCACCCGTTATTTTGTCGGCGAGAAGTTTATCAATGGAAGAAGACCGTCTCTGCGCGCGTTGTCAAGTGATTGTTTATCAACAACGGCAATCAGCTGAATCTGGAGCCAGCTGTCAAGCGGACGCGCATTTTTAACGAGCCGATCTGTGGTCTAATTATTCTGTTATATCGTTCTGTGTTACCGTTTGTGTTGTTATGTTGTGCATTAAAGTTCTTAGTTCCTCTTAAAAGTGCTTATTTCTTTCGTGCGTCTCGCGGCCGATCTCTTTGTGTGCGCCTTCGATATATATCGAAGTTCTCGTCTCTGGCATAACAATAGTCAACAAACGTCGATGATTTTAATTTACCAAAGGACCAGGAATCTCAATCGGGAACATCAAAGTCATCGATAAAAAAAAATATAACGTAAGTGTAAATTTCGTACTGAATAGTTAAAAACCTTTCCTTGGTTATCAAAAAGAAATAGTGAATTTTATGGAAGATGTAAATTATGTAATAAGGATTTCTCAATTTCACATGATGGAATTAATGATGTAAATAGAATCATGTTAATAGAATAGGACATAAAAGAATATTAATGATTGAAAAAAATTTCATATAAAAAAAATAAGTAATTTTTTGACGAAAGAGAACTTCCCTGAATCAGAAAAAGTTTTTTTTGCTGAATTAGTTGAAATTTTTCACTGTGTAAAACATAATATATAATTCACTAAATTGTGGAATTAAGTTACTACACCACAACTTTTTCCTGACTCTGCAATTGTAAAAAACTTTCTTGTGGAAGAAAAGCTGAAAGTATTGTTGAAGAAGTGCTTGAATCTAAAGCTGAAGAAATAGGTTTAAAAATATTTAAAAATCTTGAAACAATTTTAGAAGGTCCAATACATTGTAATAAAGTTTATTTTAGTATTATGATAGACACTTCAAATAAAAGAAATAGAAAAATGTATCCGATTTGTGTGCAGTATTTTTCATTTGAAAAAGGATGTCAAAATAAATTGTTGGTTTTTTGAATGTTCTTCAGAAACATCTAATGCAATAACTAATAATATATTAGATACTCTATATAAATTTGATCTTGATATAAATTATGTTTTTGCACTGAATGCAGATAATACGAATGCTAATTTCAGTAAACATAGATCAACATATACATAATTAATAAGCTTTTTGTAATTTCGAAACTGCTATGTACTGTATAAATTCAGTACAAGACATGTCCAAATTCAGAGAAGCTCCGATTTAATTAATTCCACAGAACATCTATTTCTAACATTTGTTCACTTTAATGACATGTGAGAAAATACTCGCTCCACAAACTCGCTGGATGGCGGAATGCTCAAAGCACAAGACACAACAACTGATAAAGTACTTAATTTCTCTTCCTTTACTTTTGAAGATATTTACCCACTTTTGATCAATACTGATATTTTCCACAAGAGTATTTAGCATTAACGGTTTTATTACAGAATAATCATGAAATAATTTATCCATCGATATTTTATTTTCCAATCCTAATGCTGTAGCAGCTTTGAAAATATCATCATAAGAAACATTTTGTTTTAAGGACAAAGGCTGTATCTGTTTAAATGGATTTATATCATTAAAATCAAAGTGATCAGTAAGATAACTACATAAATTTTTATAAAAGACATTAAAATTAAATTCTGCTTGTTTTAGAATTGTTTCATTAACATGATTTTTTGCTATCCGAATGTGTGAACCAAAATATTGTTCTTCGATTCTTAATTTGCATTTAAGTAAGTTTTTCATAATATTAAATAGTTCTGTTGATATAGTAGTTCTATTTTGTAACTTTAAGTTAGTCTTCTGAAACTTATATATTTGCACAAAAATGTAACTATAATGATGTTTTACTGTATTGACATTTTTCTATATCACTTTCAACTTCATTTATTGACAAAAGTATCTTGAGAGCATTTGGACAATCTTCACCAAGAGACAAAAAATAATGCATTAAAGTTGGATAAAATTTTAATATCTTTTCAATAGCTGATCCGAGAAATAACCATCTTGTAGGTACATGTTATAGTCTTGTAGGTACATGTTTATTCAATTTCTGTATCATTCAAAATCTACAAATTCTACAAACTCTTTCAAGTTTTCTCTTCTTAAAGTTGATAATGAAAAATGAGAATAAATTTTAAGAACACTTTTTACATCTAAATCTAACTTATTTAAAATATATTTGAATATATTATTAACGACATGAACAAGACAATTAGTTTTTAATAGATTAGAATTTTTTTTTCCTTTAATACTGCCCAAAGCAATAAGAAATATGTATGGAAGCAAAAGTAAATTTTATTTTTATTTTATTTAAATTTTATTTTTTTCATTATTATTTTAAATATTATACATTATATTTTATGAATTATATTATAATTTAATACATTATATTATTATATTAATACATCATATTATTTAATACATTACATTTCATACATTATATTATATGCATTATGCATTTGTTTTTTAAATAATAGGTCAATGATGCCAGTTTCGAGACGCTGTCACCACTACTACATCTATAGGAAATAGCACACACAAAGAAAGAGCCGTGTCCGTACACGACGGCCAGCTCGGGTAGTAGAAAAGCGCAAATATATCAGCTGTCTCTTTCTTTGTGTGCGCTATTTTCTGTACATGTAGTGGTGGTGGCAGTGTCTCAAAGCTGGCATCACTGTGATAAATATTAATATTATGTTAATTTTATGCTATTTAATTTTATGTATATATTACTGAATTTTATTTAATTTTTAATTTTATTTGTTTAATTGCAAATTTTTTTCTTTTTATGTTTAAAATCTTTTTTCTGTGATTTGTGATTCTGTGATTTGTTTAAAATATTATTGTAATCTATATGTATAATATGTAGTGTAATAAATACGTATAATGAATAAAGTAATACTAACAAAACGAAAAATATATTGTATATGTATACAGTATGTATTTCTGATTTCTGTATTCTATATTTGTAACTATTTCCAATCTATCTCCCCCCTCCCACCTATAATTCAAAGTCTCGATTTTTATTCAAAGAAAAGTGACAACCCTGTATATACACGTACATATATATATATATATATGTAGATAATATATGTATGTACATTTACCTGCAGTTGTTGTTTTTTAATTCTGCACAAAATTGAATTAAAAATAACTTCGGTTAAGGCTGCTATGTGAGATATATTCTTCATTAATATACTGACATCGTTTCGAGATTTATACGTTTTTATTATCATTGGTATCCATACTGCTGCCATAAATATAAAAATAGCAGAATAATAATAAAGATCACGAAGAAGAAGTTCGTTTTTTTTAATATTCGGACGTGCAGGCCATGTATTCGTAAAGGTTCCAAACACTCGAAGAATATAAAATATCCGTTCAAACTTTACATAGATGATTGCCATATTAGGCATCAATGCTTGCTACATAAAAAGATCTTGATAACTATAAAGCATGAAATAGCACATTAAAAAATGCTGCAAGAAGGAGCAAGAAGCGGCAGTTTGAAGCAGAATAGTGTAATCAATAATGCATTAATCATATGTCGACATATAAGAGGGAGAAAATATGTGATCTTCCTTGTGATAATGATATCTATGCCACGAGAAATAAAATTGAAACACATGCAATATATAATACACACAAATGCTCGAACAATTGCAATGGATATCTATAGACATTCTTATCGATTCTTTTTTTAGTTATTCCATAATTTCTGTAATTTTATGGTAGCATTTGCAATAGAAGGAAAGTAAGATAATTGTATCTCTATATACGTAGTATTACTTCTTAATCAATATTCAGTGGAAGTCAATGCGAACTAACTTATGTTATATATACATATTTCAGTAATTAGTATAAATTATGCCATAAATCCATAAATTATATCAAATCAGAGTGCTTTAAAAAAATAAATTTCTTATACAAAAATAAATAAAAAATATAAAATTAAAATCTTTCTGTATTAAGATTTTGTTTTCAAAAATCACTTTTGGATTGTATCCAGATCTAGAAAGATTAACAAAATAATATCAATACAGTAATATCGCGATGCCAAGTAAAAAATATAGAAAATAAAAATTAATCCTAACATAGAGAGTTCTAAGCATTGAGAATCACTGAGACGTTACTAAATAGTTTATCCAGAACTTTGGATAAACTATCTAATAAACTTTTAATTAAAATATCTCCGATTGTAATAAAAAAACCTAATGGCATTTTTATTATATAATGTGGATACAAGCGAATTTGAATAAAATTGATACAGTCAATCGTGAGAAATGTTATTCGTATTATCCAACTGTGATATTTTTCATTCTTCTCTGTCTTCATTGTTAGATTCAGGCTTTCATACATTCGTTGCATTTACATATACATATACAATTTTATTTCTTAAGACGTATTTACTCATTCGATATTAATAATAATAATACATAAAAGCTGCAAACACGCCTTGAAGGATAAAATCGTTTTGCATGCGAGTATGTATGAAAGTCTGAATCTGACAATGAAGACAGAGAAGTATGAAAAATGTCATAGTCGAATAACATTTCTTACGATTGACTGTATCAATTTTATTCAAATTGGTACAGGTACACAGGTGCAATTATAGTAACACTACAGTACGAAATAATACAACAAAAAAAGAAAGTTGAGCAATTAGATTATTATAAAAAAGATTATTATAAATGCAGATTTGACTTAACAATAACCGAGTGCAACGGCCTATGAATTTCACAATATATTTGGAGCGTCATCAAAATCCGGGCAAGAAAGTTTGTAGATAATTATATACAGGGTGTCACTTAATTGACGCCACTATTTATATAGCAATATTCCTCGTGGAAAACTGAGTCGAAAAGTCCTAAACCATTTTTTTCTATAATGCTTAATAAAGCGATAATTATTGAGTAAAGTTGCGCCGACCTAGCTTCCTTGACGAAATTTTCTTTAAGGAAACGCTTTTAACGGAAGAAATATGATTTTTAATGCGAAATAAAGTTTTTTGTATTACAGAAGAAAGAAAAATGGTTTTAAAAAATGGTTTCAAAAAAATGGTTCAAATTTTTTTCATTATAAAAAAAAATAGTTCAGGACTTCGACTCAGTTTTCCACGAGGAATATCGCTATATAAATAGTGGGCGCCAATTAAGTGACACCCTGTATAATTAGATAAATTTAAATATAATTATATATATTAATATATATTAATATATATATATAATTATATTTAAATTTATCTAATTATACAGGGTGTCACTTAATTGGCGCTCTCTATTCATACTATTATTTATATATTATTTTATATTATATCAAGATATAACCCCATATCGAATTATGTTAGAAAATTATATTAGAGAATTCTTTTTTTATGAAATATTATATTCCATATAAATTTGTATAACTCGACATGAAGTTGCAAATATTTTAATATAATTACATGTAAATAATAATATAAATAGATCTATCATTTATTTATCATCTATTTTTCATCTTATTACTTATTATTATATATAATTTATAATATAATTATATAAATTTATATATAATTACACTGATTTCATATAGATGCATACATTTGTATAATTGTCCGAGCAAAAATGAATTTATGTAATTATAAGATCATATATAAATATGTATAAATATAATAATTGGTCATATAAAATTTGATCCGAAATTTGACGCGATATGATCATATATTTATATAATCATATTTGACTAGATCTCATTATCAAATGTAAATTTATATTATTGATTGATGAAAAGATCTGATAATATATGTTGTATACATATGTTGTCTGATCATACATAATAATATAAATATTTGAATTTGGTATAATATGATCTTACCTTTATGTAATCATATTTAACTAGATAACTAATTACACATGAAAACGGATTTGATTGAATATGAATATAAATATAAAATCATATCGCGCCAATTTTCGGATATTATTATTCTCTGAAAAAACCTTACCTTCTAAAAAAACTTTAAAAGTAAAAAAAAATACGTCGAGAACATAAAAAATATTCTACCTTGTATGTATGTTTAATACAAAATTCTTTAAAAATAATTTACAGTAATTTTCCCTTAAAAAATTTTTTTTCTAAAAAACAAAACTTCAAGAAATAATTTTTAAAAAAATATTAAAAAATAAAATCTCAAAACTAAATATGAAATCAATAATTACTATTAGCCAAGTACTTAAAAGCAATTTGTAGATATATTTGCCATGAAATTCATCTCTCTCTTACATGTAGGAATATTATACATAAATTCTCTCTAAGAAATTTAAAAAAAATTTTATTTTTATTCAAAGAAACTGAATTTTTAACATTGACATTAAGTGAGAATTAGGGTTCTTTTAATTTTTAAAACATATTTTATACAATGTATATAATTAAAAAAAATTTTTTACGCAAGTTTTAAATCGTATAGTCTTTAAATCGAAGTAAGTTATTTGGCGTGCTCAGATCGTAATCAAATACAGATTAAATATTTAATTATATAATGTCTAATATTTTACATTTTATTGGAGATATATTTGTTTATAATGTAAGCAATATAAACAATCCGGGCGCCAGTTTTTAAATCAAAATAAGTTATGAAAACCAAGTTTTCATAACTTATTTCGATTTAAAGACTGCGATTTGAGCCTTGCGTAAACCTTTTTTTTTAATTATATACATTATAAATACATTATAAAAAATGTATATATATATATGTATATATATATGTATATACATTATATACATTATAAAAAATGTATTAAAAATTAAAAGAAATTTAATTCTCACTTAATGTCAATTTTAAAAATTCAGTTTTTTTAAATAAAAATAAAATGCGTTTTAATTTCTTAGAGAGAATTTATGTATAATATTCAATATAATACAATATAAGAGAGAGATGAATTTCATGGCAAATATATCAAATTGCCCTTAAGTACTTGGTTAATACTAATTATTGATTTCATATTGTTCGAAGCTCATAGAGCATTAAAAGAAAAGGGGACGGAAAAATTGCTACAGAAACGACTGTAGTTTGGTTCAGAGTAGAGTCCGGGGCTCTACAGTTTATTCGGCGCCTCTGGCAGCCAGCCGCGATATATCGCGTTGTTCGAAACAATAAAAACAGCTCTCGCCCTTCTCGAAAAGTCTAATAATAACTAGTTCGTTGGAACGTTAAATTTAAAAACGTTATCGAGTTCTTGAAAAGCCGAGATCTTTCGAGAAGGGCTCGAGTATAAATTCACTCGCTCAGTTTGCGCCGCGCTTTTTAGTCAAAGGTCTTCGACGCGCGCCTTTCGCTCATTTAGTATAAAGATTTTTCTTTCGCAGAGAATCGATTCTTTCCGTCGCTTGCGGTTCGTAAATCGACTTGAGTTTCTCTCTAATTTTTTGCTGTTTCGGGATTAATTAAGACACTGTAAATTACCGAGACTTTATGTGTGATAGAATAAAACTTTGTTTAAATATAATATATATTTCGGGAAGTGTTTTTCTTTCTTCTCCTGCTTTCTCGCGCCGCACTCACTTCCCGGTCCACTCTATCGCCTGATCGAACACATATTTAGTTTTGATATTTTATTTTTTAATATTTTTTTATGAAAATTATTTGTTAAGGTTTTGTTTTTTAGAAAAAAAGATTTTTTGAAGGAAAATTACTGTAAATTATTTTTAAGGAATTTTGTAAGCATGCATATAAGGTAGAATATTTTTTATGTACTTGGTATTTTTTAAAAATAATAAAGGTATAAGATTCGAAATATAAAATTAACAAATTAGTTTTGATAGTAATACGAGTTGAGCATCGATGTTATGACATATTTATTTATTTATTATACAGAAAAAGCATGAAACAAATAAAAATAAAATTAAAATTAAATGAAGGAATAGCGAACGTTTCAACCCTATTTGTGTCATCTTCAGCGGAAATGTGATGATGTGATAAAATTATAACAAAGGTGTTACATATCTGAATCGATGAAATAGGATGCCGTCCAAAGTAATACTAAATGTCTTGGTCTCATCATCTTGACGATGCCTATGTAAAATAAAGATGAAACAATATAAATGTAAACTAATATATAATGGAAAAATATTAAAATTTAACGTAAAAAGATTAAAAAGATGTAAAGAGTTAAATGTCCACTTTTAAAAAAAAATTTTTAATAACTATAAAACATAGAATCAAAAAGAAATGAAAATTAAAGAAATTAGAAGTTAAAACCATGAAATTGAAA
The DNA here is from genome assembly GCA_030586385.1 of Camponotus fellah. NCBI lineage: Eukaryota > Metazoa > Arthropoda > Insecta > Hymenoptera > Formicidae > Camponotus > Camponotus fellah. Next base: position 57,025 of record JAPIVC010000477.1, on the reverse strand, counting down.
CATACTTCCAGGCATCGAAGATAATGGCGAGTCGAGGAGACAAATGGAAACAAGTCAACATCTCCAAAGACAAAGAACGACTAATCTTTAACAGATAGATGTGACTAATTTATAAACAGTAAAGTGAGTCAAAGGGTATATAAAAATGTACACATAAGCAAAGTCGTAGACCTATTTGTTATGATAGAAAACTAAGTTAAATCTTTGACAAGTTGTCTACAATATTTAAATAAATTTCTGGTAAACGTTCAGTGTTCGTTTGCAAATTTAAACCATTTTTTTACCTTTTTATATATAGCATTTCAGAAATTAATCTCTTACTCAAAAATGGTTCCCGATCTAAAATCTGTAGATCCTCTCAATTAAAGGCCACATCATCACATTTGCGCTGAAGATGACCTAAAAATAGTGTCGAAACGCTCGCTATTCCTTCGTTTAATTTTAATTTTATTTTTATTTGTTTCATGCTTTTTTTGTATAATAAATAAACAAATGTGTCATAACATCGACGCTCGACTCGTATTGCTATTGAAACTAATTTGTATTTTTTTTACCGTTGTAAAATTTCTTTTTAGAGAGATTTTACACCTTTTTGTAAAATTTTATATCCTTTCTACAAATTATTTTTTGGGGGAAAATATTTGCATATTATTTCTAGAGATATTTTTTATTTTTGAAAATTGTTACTGTACAGTAAATTAGTCTTTCTATATGTCTTATCTAACAGCACATGTTTTATATTATTGTAGTACACAGTTTCTGAAACATTATTTTATATTATTGTAGTACACAGTTTCTGAAACATTAGATCCCCAAAGGGTGGTTTTTAAAAATTATTATTATACGGTAAATTATTCTTTTTACAAGTCTTATTTAACAGTATAGGTTTTATATTTTTATGGTCCACTGTATCTGAAATATTAGATTTCACTCCCAAGAGGTGGTTTTTAAAAGTTGTTATTATACACTTAATTAGCTTTTCTACAAGTCATAACTAACAGGTTTTATATTTTTATGGTGCACTGGTTCTGAAATATTAGATTTCACTCCCAAGGAGGATTTATAAAAGTTATTATTATACGCTAAATAAGTATTTGTAGAAATCTTAACTAACTGGCACAGGTGAAATCTTAACTAACCGGCACAGGTGTTATATTGTGATGCACCGTTTCTGAAATATTAGATTTCATCCAAGAGATGCTTTTTAAAAATTGTTATTATACGGTAAATCAGTCTTTCAATAATTAACAGTACAGGTTTCATATTTTTGTAGTACACCGCTTCTGAAATATTAGATTTTATCTCCAAAGGGTAGTTTCTAAAAATTATTACTGTATGTATTATTATTGGTAAATTAGTCTTTATAAGAAACCTTAACTATAACGGCATATAATCCTATATTTCTGCGACGCATAATTTTCGAGATATTATTTTTTATCCTCAAGGGACAATTTTTGAAATTTAGTTTTATAAAGGATGGTTTTTGAAAATTGTTACTATACGATAAATTATTTTTTTTTAAATTTTAATTAACAGCAGGAGTTCCGTATTTTTACGTCTCCGTTTCTAAGATATTAAATTTCATCGTTTTTAACACACTCAAAAAAATGATCTTGCAACTATAGCAAAAATTTTCTAGCTGCGAAAAATTAACTGAGGCAGATAAACGATTAACAAATATTGTAATATCGTATATATGTTAATCAATCTAAATGACAGAGACAGAATTTATATCTGAACTGTTTGTGAAATTTAAAAAGAAAGTTTTTCTGTGGCGCCTATCCATGTCATGGTAAGTGCCACAGGTAGGCGGTCAATCATACTTGTTATAAAGTTTGGTTGTGGTATATAGAAAATACCAGCAGCAAGAGACAAATGAATATATAATCCTGATACTTAATGTAGTTTGTATAACGCACCTAATCTGTCTATCTCTTTTTAACAATTGCGCATCGCGCGTTCACTAGTCACGCGTGCAAGTTCGAGCCAGTTCAGCACGCAGTAACATGTGTTTGGTGAAATCATGACGTAATTTGGTGAAATTATGGTGAAATTGTGCTGAAATTGTGTTTATTGTGAAGTATTATTCTTCGAAAAAATATTCCAAAAGTTTTCATAGTATATATAGTAGTATAATTATGGTAGATAATAATATAATTATAATAATGATGATTAAAGAGGTATTAAGAAGCTGGGATCTCGAGCAATACGGATCGGCGTTCAAAGTAAATAAAAAAGCAATTATCATTAAGTTTCTAAGATTAGAGTGTTACTATAATCACATATTAGATATAATATAATAGATATAATATAATAGATATAATATAATCTATCATATTAGATAGATTCAATTACATACGTTTATTTAATTTATGTTGAAATTAGTATTTTTTTACATACTTTATTCGTTATATTATACATATTTAACCGATTATGTTAATGAAAAATTTTCAAAAATTTTTTCTCTATTCTTTATTTCTCGTATATTGACAAATAATTATAAATTTTTATGAAATATAAAATCCATTTTCAGATATAAATTTAAAAAATATAGGATATTTAATAATATATCTATTTATTAATAAAGTTAATAACATCTATTTATTACATAGAAGTTAACTATGTATATACTTATATTGATATATTGATCTCTTTTAGAGGTAACCTTGTTGTGAGGCCTCAAAAAATATTTTATTGCATATTTAAATTTTTATATTTTGTAAATAATGGTATAGAAGTTGATGAACTTCAGACTCTATTAGAACCTGAATGGAAAGATGTATTAGATTCTCTCATTCCAGTCGCTGGCCATAGAATGAAATTTATCAAACATTTGAGAAAACTGATACAAGAAAAAAGTGAAGTGTCAATAGAGGTACATCATTAGTTAATATAATTGATAATTACAGAAAGCAATATTTGAGGAACTAAAAAAATTTTTAGATTTTATATTTTAATTACATTATTGCAAATATTGCATGATGACACAATATAAAAGCATAATATGAATATTTTTTTAATTATGTCAAAATGAATTAGTTTATACTACATGTTATTTTTTCATTTAATAGTAAAATAATAAAAATATGTTTTCAATAAAAATATATATTTTATTTACTTTACAAATCTTATATTTTCAGTGAAAATAAAGCTTGAAAATAAAATTTGATAAAAATTTATAACTGCTTATTAATGTACAAATTTAAAATAAAATTATCAATATGTTTTACTAATTTGGCTTATCAAATGAATATGACATGCGAAAAAGTTAATTTATTTTGATGCGAAGTATAAAAGGCAAAAATTCATGTAATTAAAAACTTATAATTAAAAATCTTTTAATTTATCTACTTTTAATTTTTCCTTTTTTTCAGAATAGTAATAATAATGTTACAGTACTATAATGATACAAATGATATCACTATTTCTCTTTCACCTCAACCAGTAAGGAGATATTTTAATATTTAACATTATTTTTAAAAAATCTGTCAAAAATTTCTATTTTTAAATATTTAATTTGTGCAGGGAACTTCAGGTTTATCATTAGAAGAAACCTCAAAAAATATCTCTTCAAAAAAAAGGAATCGAGAGAATAATAATCCTAATATGACACGTGGCGAGGTAAGTTATCAATAATTTAATGCCATAGATATTGTTCTTGCAATGTTTTTTATGTATATAAAAAAATTGGTTCATATTTTTCAAGACTTGAATTTTTTTTTGCAGCAACTTCGACTTCTTTTAAATAAGTCAGCAACAGGTAGATGTATATTGCAATTGGCGAAGCAAGGCCCTTATTTGAAACTGGATAAAGATAGAAATAAATTAACAGAAATTATTATTGAACGAATTAAGCAAATCTTAAAAGTAAGCCTACTTATTATTGATTTTATAATTTTAAATTAATTTTTCTATAATTACTTTTTCTTAAATTGCTTCACGTTGTCTCATTTTTAGAATGTTTATATTCTTTTTCTATATTTCTTTATTTTCAGAATTTCAAATGCAGGTTTTATTGAACTTGTACGAGCTGTTACGTCCTATGGACTCCACGATTCGCTTCTTTCTTCAAAACGTCGTCAACGTTATCATAGAAGCTATTACGATCGGCTCGGATTTGAGAAATAAGCGATCCTTTGTCAGAATAATAGCAGATAGGAAAACGCGACCCAACCAGAATAAATAATCAGAATGGCCAGTCGAGATAGTAAAGAAACTTTAAATAAACCGTTGAATTATGAGACTTGAAATTATAGGAAACTTGAACATTCGTAGCTATTGCTATAACTTAATCCATTTCAAAGATTTTCAAACAAAGATCCTATGGTCCTCTAGAGTTCGACAGAAAAGTAAACATAAACAAACCCTCTGAAATTAATACTGCACGTGCGCTCGTTCGACAGGCCACCCTCAAGCGCTCCCCAAATCGTCAAGCGATAAAATAATCAGCTCACTCCCACTATTGGATGGAGCTAAGTCTCGAGCCAAAGGGCTCAACCAATTAAAATCTTAGGACACTCTTCTCTTACTAAAAAATCGAACTCCCTGACCCTAAGAAAGGAGTATTAGAAATTATTTGATTGAAGAAAGATTCCCACCATCCAGAAGGAAGGAGGAGCAAAAACTTTAAAATTCACGAGCCAAAAGCGCGGACACACAGTTTTTACTCAGTTTCTTACTCAGTTTTTATTATCAATTCTTCCGCTCAAAGAAAAATATATATACAATATATATATATATATATATATATAAATAGCAAAAAGTGAATGAAGTGTCCATCCAGAGGCCCCTTCAGTGCAGTCTTCACCATTCTCCTTGGGCCATTCGGAATTCGCTCCGGCCAAATTGGAAAAATATATATATATATATATATCTCAAAATATTTCATCGCATCAATAATTAGTAAGTCTAATCCAACTATACTCCCCTTTTTCATCGTTAAGTTTGTCATTGGGAAGGATTTTAATTATTTAAATCAACAATTAAATAATCGAATAATTAAAAAGTAGATTAAATGATTATCTTCATTTATCTTAACCAAATCAGATCAACCATTTAAATCTCGTCCTCTAGCTCAGTAATCCACCTCTTCACAAACAATTCCCTGTTCGTCGAGAATCTCCGCAAGGCGGTTCACGAATAATTTCCTGTTCGTCGAGAATCTCCGCAAGGCGGTTCACGAACAATTCCCTGTGTGTCGAGAATCTCCGCAAGGCGATTCACGAACAATTCCCTGTTCGTCGAGAATCTCCGCAAGGCGGTTCATGAACAATTCCTCGCTCACCTCGAATTTCTATAATACCGCTCATAAATAATTCCTAATCTTAATTAAGTTTAAGAACAGATTCTTCCTTCGACCTCTCTTTAAAATTCCAATCTTTTGAACTCATTTCCGAACTAAGTTATTTCTTTCATACTTAACTATACAATCTAATTAAAGGTAAAGATAAAATTTTTTTTTCGGGACTAAATCATTATTTTACCTAAATAATCTTCTCCCAATGACAATAATAATAGAATTAGGAAAAGTTATATCTGCGTAAATTCCTTGACCGTGAAATTATTATTAGTGCCTCACGGTAAACGGCGGGCTGCATTGCGGTGGCGGAATCGTCGGAACAAGCGTTCCAAAGAAGAACAGCTTACGGCGGAACTCCCCTGCGATAAATTAAATAGTATTAATACTCTCTCCCCCGTTGAAGACACTCACCGTGACACTAACACACACCCACTCAACAAAACTCCCTTGATCCCTGCACCTAGTTACTCTCCTATCTCCTCATCAGTACCTTCCTCCCCCTCCTCCAGCACACCTGTCTCAAGTTCACCACCATTATCCGAATCACCTCCTAGATCTCCTACCCCGATCTCACTTGAATCTTCTCCTCTCCTTCATTCCCCATCCACTCGCTCTTTTGAACCTTCCCCTTCTCCTTCCCCCTCTCCTGTACCCTTATTAGAATCTCGATTTCCGTCTCCCATACCTAATTACCTCGACTCCGATCCTCCATCCCCTTCGACCTCTTCAGAGTCCTCGGAGTTCGTCCAGGATCCGGAAGATTTCGCGAGAAATCTTCCCGACTTTGATGAGAGTTCCTCTGGCTTTCCCACAGAATCCCCGGAACATCCTTCCCCCTCCCGTGCCGATTTCTTAAATTATTTTATATCCTAGTTCCCTCTCCTTGAGCTTCCCATTCCGGAAGGAGCCTTTTGCGTAGGTCCCGGTGATGTGGACCACCAAGAATTCCTTCACTATTTAACCACCGCCCCGCCCGACGCCATAATTCCCTGGTTCCTCCCTGGGTCACATTTACCTCTGCCGTTCCCATCCAAGCCCTCTTGAAGAAATTCCCTCCATCCACAATCCAGATTGATGACCTCTGATTTACACCCTCAATAGAAAAATCTAAAATTTGCGAAAAATTGTAAAAACCAGCCAGGATTTATTAAAGCTAAACTCCCCATTATTTATCCTGGCTGATGACCCCCGTACTATTGTAACACCCGCGAGACTACATATACACACATACATTCACAGATACAACACACCAATAGACTTTGTAAAATTGTTTCGAATAAAATAAGATTTTTAGTTTAAAAAAATTTTAGTTTAAAAAAAAAAATATTTATTTCTATTTAACCCAGTCACTTCTCCGGATTGGCAAAATCGTACAAGGTCTTGTCCCATGTAAAAGAGATTCGATTCTCTTACCAAAAGGAGACCGACGAGCGCAACAGCCTTTACTCGCACAGAGTTAAAGGGACCATTGTGGTCACTGATCTGTGTCAGGCCCCTGACACTGCGCTCGACCCGATCCTTACGCACGCCCGAAAGTGTGTCACCGAGTAAGTAGGTTGCGTCCTTCCAGATGGACCGACCTTTCAAAGGTCTGGATGTAACAGAGCCATACAATATATATTTCCCGAAGAAGATAGTGTAAGATAGTATACATTATTAATAGGCATTTATTATCAATAATTACATAATAAATTGTACTTTTTGTGTACATTTTATATTTACATTATATTTACATTTTATATTTACATTTTATATTTACATTAATATTATTTTGGTAGGAGTTTTATTATATTCCATATAAATATTCAAATGGAAGAAAATTGTTAGCTAAAGGCAAATTAATTACAAAATATTATTCTATTCGGAAGGAATTCAAATCTCTTGGTATTATTACTCGAAACAAAGCTCAATCAGATTCAGATTCTCAAAATGATTTAGAAAGTTAGTTGTACTATTTTTTTATTCGCATTTTTTTCTTTAGTCTAATAATGTAAAATGGATATTTTTATAATGAATGGTGTTTATTTTTAATTTTTCTTATTGTTTATGTATTGTAATTTATTTTACTTTATTTCAGTCGATGATGGTCTACAAGGAAAGCTTAATTTTCTTGAAGAGAACATAGAGCCTTGGTAACAATAGTAGGATATTGGACGGATACTTCTAAACAAAGAATTGTAAAATTACATGCCCAATCTCGAATTACAAATATAAATAGAGAACAAACAAAAAGAATACTGTTAAAAGTAAGCTCAAAAGCCAAACAATTTTAGAAACTACAGAAATAGGAGAAAAAAAAGAAGTCTCAACTCATATGAACAAATACTCAGCTCTGAAAGAAAAACTTGGATATATTTTGGTTATTATTATTTAATATTATTTACTACTTTGCATTATAGCACATGATAAATTTTAATAAGTTTTCAATATGATACTTTTTTGTGTTTCAGTTTGAAATAGATTTTGATTTATTATATCCTGAACAAAAACTTAAGGCCTACAATTGTTTTCAAAATTTTTGTGATCGTATTATACAAGCTTTTCGGAACGAAGAAAGTAAATGTAAGACTCTAAAAGATAATTTGCTACTTCTAACAAGTGATGAGATTTCAGAAGGTAATATTTAGGATATTCATTTATTTTTAAATGAATATCTTAAATGTTACCTTCTGAAATTTTAATTTATTAAAAAACACATTTAAAATTTAAGATTGGCTTTTATGCTGTAAATAAAACTTTCCTTTTATTAACAGAAACCAAGAATTTAGTGGCACTATTGTCACTCTGTTATTTAGACACTGTTGTGACCGTTGCCCGTCATTCTGGTCATACATGGAGACCGCCTCATACAGAAATTCAGAAGGGAGTAATTTCACTAATTGAGGTATTTATCCTACAGAGATATTATATACATATTTTTTGCTACGGATCTGAACATTATTAAAAAAGTTATTTTTATTTTAATTTATTTTGGATTTTCTAACAGAGTGAATGTTTTGTTTATAGAGTGTTAAAAAACTTCAAACATTTATACAAGGTGATGAAAAAAAAGGGTCACATATTTTGATAGCAGATAGTATTGATCAAAACAAGAGAAAAAGGTCTAATTAACATGGGTCCTAAGACTAATATCTTCAAAGATACAAGCTATTTTGTTATTTGAGCTCTTTGTCATTTTCTTATTAGTCAGAAAGACTAGAGACTGGAAAGGTGTTCATCCCGCAAAATTGCGCGTTTGAAATAGTCATTTATGGCGTGCAATTCGTACGATCCTTCGGGAATCGTAATTTCCTTGTCGTCGTTGCCAAAGTAAAATTTATTATTCGAAAAATTTACGTTCGGAATCGTATGATAAGTTTCAAAATCCGTTAATCCGAGCTCGTAATTGGCATCGGTGAAATCTATAACGGGGAAATAGCTTACAGCGAGAATGCTGCTTCTACCAGTCAACGTAAGTATTAGTGACATGTCGAACGAATACTGTATCTAATCACTAATCGTGATGGATTGTCAGGCTTTAAATTGATCGTTTAAAGAAATCTTAAACACAACTGTCCACAGATACTCTGATTATAATTTTGACAAGATGTATTCAATTTTCACTCGTCCGAAATATTGCACAAGGGTGGTCGAAGATTTTCAAAACTATCGAAATATACGACACGATCACCCCTCTTTGCGTACGCTACCCAATGAGTACCGGGACCATCAACGTCATCCAAATTGACGATACCGCTCTCGTTTCGTCGAACACCGCTTAAATTATTGCGCATGAAAACGCCTCTAAAGAAAAGTATGTGCATACGTTTCGCAAATTGTTCTAATTGCACGTTAGTTGTCGCACCTGTAGGCATTTTTACTGTTTTTTCGACGTTTTTTTTTCTCTTAGACTTTGTTGAGAATCCCTGTCCATGCTTGTACGAAGCGAGAAGTCCGCGACCTTCCGGATAGCGCGATTGTGACGCTGCATCTCTTCCAGCTGACGTTGCGCCGCCTTGCTATCGTTTACCGCCTTTGCGATTCCCGCCGCACCGCCGGCCAAAGAACCGACAACTCCCAACAATGGCAAAAGTGGTAAAATTCCATCGCGTTTCGCTACTGAAAGTATTCGTTTTTTCCTCTTTGTCTTCGACGGCTTTTTCATCTCCATGCCAAGTTTTGTCTTTGCTTTCATTGCTGCCCGAACAGTCGTAGCGGCTGCTTTTTCACCGAGAGTCGAATCCCTCGCGGTAATGCGTTCTCGCGCTCTTGCAGCTAGTATGCGATCCGCGATGTGACGTTGATCGAGGTCATTGCTTCGCGAGTAAGCAATATCGTACTCGCGACACGTCCAATGGATTGATGCCTCGATCGCCTCTAGTCAATCGTTTCTCTAATCGAGTTCCCGGCCCGCAAAACTGATAACCGGGAATATGTAATTCAATGGGAAGCGCGTTTATCATACGATTTAAAAGACCACTGCCTCTTACGATTCTCGCTGACATTCGTAGGAATCTTTTATCAACGGTGGTGAATCGTCGATGTGTGTTCGTTGCCACTGATTATAATGTTGCATGCACGAATGATATTGTCGAAGCTCCGAATCAGCCTTTATATATTCTGGAAGCTTGCCTCACAATCGTTTCACGTATTCATCAAAATTTTGCAGTAAAAAAATCTTTAGGATATATTGCAGTTGTTCGGCAGCAAGCCGGAGAATGTCTCTCTCATCCGACAGAAGGAGAAACATTTTTAATACTGAGCGGTTTCGAGTCGAGACACTTCTATAAATAGGTCTCCCCCTCGTGATTATTCACAAAATTGATTCGAAAGAAAAAACATGCGGTTCGTGCGACAAGCGCGGGTAATCAAAGTATCAAATTTCGACAACAGACTAATATCGGAGAAAAAAGTACGCAAGCATGGAAACATACTATACGCAGTATCGTTTGCGGCCCTTTAAACTGTGGTAACACAAACGTGTTGATTAGTTTGATAGAAAGTCACGATGTACATTTGGGGAACGTATACGTATACTCAAAATCGCTTCAACAGTCGATACAAATACTAAGAAAATTTACTAGCACCTATTATAGATGAAATTGGTTATTTTACATTCTCTAATAACAGTGACGTCATTCCATCGAGCGAAACGCTTCCGAATTCTATCTTTATCTTTGATGACGTGGCGTGCAACAAGCAAGATGCGATAAGAGAGTATTTTGCAATGGATCGATACTCCAGCGTTGACTGTTTCTATCTTTGTCAAACGTACGCCAAGATACCTAAACATCTTATACGCGACAACGCGAACCTGCTGATCTTGTTTAAACAAAACGGCACAAACTTGAAACATGTGTACAACGATCACGTGAATACCGACATGTCTTACGACGATTTCCGTGCATTGTGTCAGAAATGTTGGCAACGCAAATATGGTTTCGTAGTCTTTGATAAAGATAGTACATTGATTAATGGACGATATAGAAGAGGATTTAACGATTTCGCGATACCGTAAAGCGATCAGTCGTCATCGATCGAGCATCAACGGTGATCGTGAAAAGATTGCAAGAGAGATTGCAAAAACGAGCGAATCGATTCACAAAAAATATCGCGCTTTGAAAACTGGTAAAATGGAGGAAGATATCATATTGGAAAGGCAATTTAAGCCAATTATCGAGCCTTTAAAACAGCTTGTCGAAAATACTGTGGAATCTGATGCGTCGAAAATCGAACCGTTGAGTTCGGAGAGAAGCACGAGGAAAAAATATAAAAGTCAAAGCAAGGAATAAAGCGAGCATGGATAAATATTCCGATAAACGATTCACCGATAGTCGACACCAAATCGATCAAAGCGAAGGAAGCAATTTTCTAATATGGCAATTTTCTACTGTTTTTACTCCGATAAAAGTACAACCGCGTCAAACAATGCCATCCACATCCGTCGAAGAAATTTACGAGATCACACCCAATTCGTTTGTAACATCGGTCCACGAATTAGAAACGTTCGAAGGTCAGAAAACATTCCGAGAGCATTTTGATCCATTGGCGCAAAAATATATAGGAGATATTATGAGTGTTGATAAAAATAAGAGCATGGATTACGTCTACGGTGTTAAATTTACCAACGAAGGAATGATGCTCGGTGATAAATGTTTCGATGTGGACAAGGAAAATAATATAATTATCGATGGAATAAAATATATGGGAACCGAAGGTATCTACGATTTGATTTTTAAAAAATTTCCCAATCATAAAAAATATAAATGTTGAGAAAGGCTCTCTTAATATTAACAATACAAAGAAAATTCAAAGGTGATAGAAAGCAAGGTTAAATAAATTTTATTTGAAATACAGTAAAAAGTATGATGATTTAATTTAAATTGAATATAAACAAAGAATAAAAATGAAATCAAGTAATATATACATAATTCGAAGTAATAAAAACGAACGTTTCTGGCTCTCGTTTTGAGCCTTTTTCAACGTAAAGTACAATTATTAAAATGTTACGATATGCAGATGGAATACATAATTTTACTATATATGCATGATTGAGATAAGACAAGATCACGATAGGGTTCGGAACTAAATACCCTATAAACGCAATGTAGATTGGTTTTTATTAGATGCAGAATAGTGACTCGAAATCAGTACCACTTGAATCCTAAAAAGTGGTACATTACAATTAATTTCACTATATAAAGTTGTACTAATAAAGTGAATACTCACAACGTAACCATTCTGCACTGTTCGTTCGTGAGAACATGTCGTTTACGAGATGATCGGTTACTGTCAAATAAGAGGTAGTCAGTTTATATACCGAACCTGACTTTCAAATTTTTGGTAGCTTGTTTATTATGTCAACATATGACGACGGCAAGTTTTCTGTGTCTGTCTGTAAATTTAAACCATTCCTTTGTCTCTTAATATGCAATATTTCAGAGATTAATCTTTTATTAAAGAATGAGATTTCATCTAATATTTCTACCTCATTCCAACAAAAGTCATGATCATACTGTAGTCTATGATTAGTGACAACTGAATAATTATTAACATTCTTATTAATCTGTGATCTATGTTCAAATATTCTAGTTTTTAGCATCCTCGAAGTTTGACCAACATATGATGCATCACAATGCGAACAATTAATCTTATAGACCACGTTAGTTTTAGAGTTATTTGGAATGTTGTCTTTATGTGCTTTGATAAATTTGTTTAGTTTATTCGGACTAAAAAAAGTTTGACGTCCATGTTCCTTGTGATGTTCCTAAATTGCTCAGTAACGTTTGGTAAATAAGGAATAGTGAAGTAGGAGGAAGGATTTTTTAGGATTCAAGTGGTACTGATTTCGAGTCACTATTCTGCATCTAGTAAAAACCAATCTACATTGCGTTTATAGGGTATTTAGTTCCGCATCCTATCGTGATCTTGTCGTTTATCTCAATCATGCATATATAGTAAAATTATGTATTCCATCTGCATATCATAACATTTTAATAATTGTACTTTACGCTGAAGAAGGCTCAAAACGAGAGCCAGAAACGTTCGTTTTTATTACTTCGAATTATGTGTATATTACTTGATTTCATTTTTATTCTTTGTTTATATTCAATTTAAATTAAATCATCATACTTTTTACTGTATTTCAAATAAAATTTATTTAACCTTGCTCTCTATCACCTTTGAATTTTCTTTGTATTGATAAAAAATATACTCGATTTGTATAAATATCAAAGTATATTAAATATAACAAATGCGTATAAGCGTGACAACAAAATTAATAATCCTATTAAAACTAATAAAGGATAGAAGTACAAATATAATTGCGCCATTATTCCCCGATAAAAAGGTGGGAAGAGGTATAGACGCCGTGTACGATGACGCTAAGTGGCAACATGATCGATTACGTGCATTGGAACGATCCTAACGAATTGGTGGATCGTTTGCGATTGCTGGACGCCTCGCGTCGAGCCGGCAACAATGCACACGACAATGAAATCTTGTCAATTATCGAAGAACTTCGCTGACATTATTATAAATTAAACTATGCGTCGACGATATGGGTCATTCGGTCAATGTTCTCGGTACCGAAATGTCGATTAATAAATTTGGATTATCGCTGGGAACATCGAATAATTTGTACTATGAATGGAATGGATTATTGAGAAATTACGTTCGATAACGCTCTCTGCCAGACTACTACCGGCTTTGACACAAGGTCGCGCAAGATTCAACGCGTAGCACAACCGGAAGCTGATACTGACGCCATCAACAAACGATACGTGGATAAACTTTTGAGAGATCAACAGGGAGAAATTGAGTAAAAAATTATCGCGCTAGAAACAAACGTGCAAGCGCTGCGAATAATGATGGATGAGATAGAGAATGTGCTGATGTGAGATATGAAACATCTGACTCGATAGTAAGCGAGATATATACGGATATACTAATATCGCATATTAATTATGCCTCGATCAAATGTGCGAGAGAACAAAAACACCTTCGAAAAACGATAACTAGTCGAGGAATTACATGCTCCGGCGAGAAGAAATTTTCCACGAAGATGCGTCATTGTACATGAATACGACGATCTGTGGCAACGTGGTCGACATGCGTTTGTACTCGCGACTCAACAAGGGTCATAAATACATACTCACGGTTATCGATGTATTGAGCAAGTATGCGTGGGCCGTAATACTCAAGAGTAAGAGCGGGAACGAAATGTCCGAAATGATCGCAAAGATTATTGGAGATGATAAAAGGTGTCCGAAAAATTTTCAAACTGACAAAGGAAAAGAATTTTACAACTCGAGTGTGCAGAAACTCATGAAGAAACGTAACATTAATCATTACTCGACATATTCCGTTATGAAAGTCTCGATCGCGGAACGATTCAACCGTACTTTAAAAAATAATGTGTGGAAAATGTTTACGTTGAATGGAAATTACAAATGGATCGACGAGCTATTTCGACTTGTTGCGGAATACAATATACGAAAACATCGCTATCGATATGCGACCTGTCGACTCCGGCGATCGCTGAAAAATTTTTAAATACGGTGTATAGCAATGTAAAAATTGTGGCTTTAGCAAAATTTAAAGTAGGCGATTCAGTATGCGTGAGCAAATACAAGACCATCTTTGAAAAAGTTTCACACTTAATTGGATGATTGAAGTTTTTAAGATTATCGAGGTGCAGAAAACTAATCCCGCGACATTCATACTCGAAGATTCGCGGGGAAATCCCGTCGCTGGAGGATTCTACGAATATGAGTTACAACGCTTCGCCAATCCCGACGTTGGAGAGTCCCGTTAGCGCACGGTGCGATAGCCCACGTCTCGATAGCGCACCAACCGGATAGCGCACCAACCCGATAGCGCACCAACTTTGCACCAAGTACAACTTTGCACACGAAGCGAGGGGGACGGGGTGGATGCGGAAAGGGGGGGGTGAAGGACCCCTCTTGCACCCCCCTCGTGTGTGTGTGTGTGTATGTGTGTGTATCTTTTGCATGCAAAGTTGTACTTGGTGCGCTATCGGGTTGGTGCGCTATCGGGACGTGGGCTATCGCACCGTGCACTATCGGGACGTGGTCTATCGGGACGTAGGCTATCGAGACGTGATCTATCGGGACGTGGGCTATCGCACCGTGCGCTAACGGATCCCGCTCTCCCGATGTATATCTCGTAAAAAAAACTTTACAAAAAAAGGGTGATGACGTATACGTGAAATAGTTGGGAATGGATAAATCATACAACTCATGGCTATATAAAAATAATGTATTATAAATATTTATTAAAATATATAAAATTTATATAATATATAATATATAATATATAATATATATTATATATTATATTTATAAAATATATTTATTTAAATTTTTAAAATATATTTATTATATTTATATATATAAAATGTATAAAATATATATAAAAATATATACATGGTTATGTACAAAATATACAATAAACAAAATATACATTTATTTACAAAGGTATCCTGTAATGTCTCTACGGTATCGGTGGTATCGGGTACGATATATCGCTCGTCGTCGTATGGACTCAGAGTAATTTTTGTCTCGCGGATCGTGTATATTTGGTGCAGTTTAGATCGTATACACGACTGCTGACGCGTCATTTCAATCTCTTCGTTCAAGCACCACGTTTGACGTATAATCGTCAAACGTTATCGTTCTCGCGACAACGTTGCTCTTGACAACGACACCTTTAACTTTTTCCGTATCTTTTTTCCCATTCACTCGTAACGCGTACATCTTTGCTTTAAGTCCGACGAATTCGCTCATTATGGCACCGTTGTTTTCGTCTTTCATTAGACCCGGTACCTTTTTATTTAGAAGCAATATACACATTGTCCACCGCATAATCGCTTGTATCGAATCTAGCGATATCGCGCTTCATATTCTCATACACATCCGCACACTCGATGTGATGTATGAGACTGTCCATATCGGTGTACATTATCCGGCATTTGTCGCGATACATTAGTGTCATATACTCGTAATGAAATTCGTACAAACATGTCTTGGATATGTCGAGTATACACATACTCACATAAATTGATTTGTAGAATTTCACTTCGAGTTTACGCAATTCCACAGCAATAAGATTTTCCGAAAAAACGTTTCTGCTGTGGAAATTTGATTTCGTGATCATTGCCTTTGTGCTGTATCGCCCGTCCCATTTTGTTAATAATTTTACAGGATTGCGCACATTTTCCGTCGTTTTACCAAACACCGCATTGTTCATTAATTTATATAAATTTTTCTCGAAATCATTTTTAGTCAATGTTCTGAAATGTGTATTTAATTCTATGTAATTTCGAAGCCAAGGAGATTGAGAAAACTGTAAAATTCGATGTATTTTTGACGCGAAGACCGTGACGCGTACATTGCTGCAGGTTGCGGTAGTGTATCACGTAACGCTTCTTATCATATAGCGTTGCAAGCAGTTTGAATTCCGCTTTGTAGGTGGTTTGTCGCGTGTCGGGCAAAACGGTAGGTCAGTGTGCGTATCATGAAGATGTTGCGGATACTCGAGGTCCACTTCGAGGATATAGCCTGTAGGCGAATATAGCGCGATCAATGATACGTCAAAATTGATCATGTCATCGACCCATCGAAAATCGGCATAGAGCAATGGTTGACACATTGCCCATCCGTACAAATTATTTACATCAAAGTACATCAAGTACGATGATGATTTTGATGGATCGACTCCATGCACTTGTTATTAGCGGGAGCGTATCTACCCGAACATTGACTCAGACCGCCGCGATCACGTTCGATGAACATAACCATGTCGATGTCTGTAAGCAGTTCGAACGTGATCTTTGTATGCTTCAACATGGCGTTCCACGTGTATCCGGGGAGAATATAGTAATACGCGGGATCGAGTCCGTAACTTTCGATACATTTATCTCGAAAGTTTTCGAAAATGTCGGCTAATAACAAGATATCGATTTTGAGGTACAAGTCACTATATTCGCCTAGCGTCCAAATGAAGAATCGTGTCCAGACATTCTCGGCGTGCGCGTAATTGCTCTCGGGTATAGTTTCACCGGTCAAGGAACTGTGAAATGATTCGCGCGGTGGTAAACACGTATCATGCAACCTGTCGGAATCGATGTATTCGTACGATATACACCTTTTCGCGTTAACAAATTGAAATTTTCGGTAGATAAATTTTGAAATTCCGATTTTAAAATTTTATCTTTGTCTAAAAATGATGCCAATTTGTCGAGACTCGATGCGAGAAATTTGTATGAATCGATAAAACGTAATTTTATATGATTTTTCAATTCTTCTTCCATACAAACGTCTTTTGTAAACGAAATATATTTTTCCTTGGTTATTGGAAGTAATTCGACTGTTCCTTCGAACGCTGTGACTATTTCCTCGATAATGAAATGAGAATCGTAACCGGATAAGTTGTGAAAAACTATCGGAATACAGAAAGATTCTTTATAATTTAAATTGCAATTTGAGTGTACCGGATCTCTGTACCGTCCGGTCAGATGGCAATGATCGCGAACGCATGTATCGTCTTGCGCAAACAGTTTTTCGCATATAAGACATTGAATGGCGCTATGGAATTTCTCCCACTCATCGGATGTTAAATTTACCATGGGGACATTTATTTTTAAAATATTTTTTATACGTTACGCCAAATTTTTGAGGTCTACGGCGAACCATGCTATACAATTGACGCTGCGACGCGAATGATCCGTTGATAACGATTCGTCGAGCGAACAATGTACATAATAAGCTATGTTAAATACTTGATGATGTTGATACATTTTTTCTTCCTCCGTCTTGGCCAGAACACATTCCAGGTCGGCGTACACGATGAATGGAAGTCGCTCCTTACGATTAAAGTTGTTAAACGATAGCCACTTGTCCTTATCGCTCGGCAATCAGACAGCGCAGTCGATCATATATGACTGCAACTTGTAGTCCGAACTAAAATAATGAAGGCATCTGTAAAAGAAAAAAATTTTAATTAAAATTAGAACAATTGGTTATATAAATTATACTTATTCAAATAATATAAATTAAATTTACCGGTCGCAGATATATCTTTGACTATTGTGTTTGCTCAATTGCGAGCTTACAAGCCTGGATAAATTCTTGATCCAAGCGAAGTGTCTTACGCTATTGTTGTCTTTAATGTACAGCAAGTTGACATGCTTGTCCCGCTTCTGCTGTGAAAGATGTATCGGGACAATGCTGTTCTTATCTTCGATGCTGTACAC
Source organism: Camponotus fellah (assembly GCA_030586385.1). Classification (NCBI taxonomy): domain Eukaryota; kingdom Metazoa; phylum Arthropoda; class Insecta; order Hymenoptera; family Formicidae; genus Camponotus; species Camponotus fellah. The sequence continues at coordinate 38,972 of JAPIVC010000477.1, read as the reverse complement.
ATTGATTGAAATGTCATTTGAATGTTCAAATTTCTTAATCTGATTCACAGTTACTGGAAACTCATTGTTCTGGAGATTCAGCACTGTCGCGTAATGCGGGTACGATGATTCCCGTTCCGCGTTCCTTTCAGCGGAATACAGAGCGGCGACCACTGCCCACGCGAAACATGCATTATCCTTTGATTGCACGTTAATCATCGCTCTTTTCATTATAATCTCTCGCGGCAATTTAATGTGACATCCTGTGCACAAAGGATTATACTTGTTTATATTTACGATCAAGTTCAGTATTCGCGACAATGCCCACCCGCTGTCGCATTCCTGAAATTCTTCCAGCGACGCTAGGGTGATCTCGATAACGCGCCGTTCGTATCACTCGCGTAAATCGGATGTGCGAAAAAGTTCATAATTTCTAGTATTAATACTTTTATTGGCACGTTTATCTCCAGCCGCAAATTTACCGTTAAATATTGTGTTCACTTTCACATTACAGTGTTTTTTCATAACGTCTTGCGTATGTTTTATCATAATATCACAGTATATACAGTAGCGCAACTTCCTGTCGGCACCTTTGATGTCAGTGTTGGTCAAAATGGAATGCGCATGCGCGAAATAAGGGAGCTGATCCAATAACGCCATCTAAACTTTTCTCTCGCTTACTCTCGTTCTTCATCTCTTTCTAACTCATAGAAAACTCACAAGGAGACTTACGGAAGTGTAACTCACCGATTTTAATGAAACTTTGCACACTTGTAGAACATCGAAAAATAATCGACACGTATTTTTTTATTTCGGCAATGGTGCGGGTTTAAGGGTAGAAACCATCCTTTGAACGTTAGGGGTGGTCTCCAAGCATAGACAGAAAACAATCATTTAATTTAGAAGAAAAAATACTTCTAGGGAGGTGTTAGTACAGCTGATTCCGAATCTGACGTCAAAATTACAAAATTTAAAATGGAGGATCCAATATGGCGATTCTCTCAGCATCTCATGACAAAAAGGTGGTTTTTAAAATAGAAATAAGAAAATATTACATAAATAAATTAATAGAAAAAATGCTTTGAAAGCTTCTCATCTGTAAATTTTTTTCTAAATAACAACGTATGAAAGTTATTAGTGGATAATTGAATTAAATTTAATCATTGAATATTTTTCTTTTTTTATATGCATTTATATGAATGTAAATTAAATCGATCGTTTTCATAAAATTGACAGTTTGGCAATATACAATATAGTTATTAGATCTTTAGATACTTGTGCGTTGAGCTTGATTACCAAAAGCAGCGATAAAATTATTTTAGTTAATGATATATTTTTCCAGATATTTTTGGGATGTTTTTTTATAAGAGTTTATATACATACATTATAGAAGTAATTTTATTTATTTTAACCTATTAAGTTTGCTAGTTGTTTACTTGAGCTATATTTATGTGAAACACGAATTCTACACATTTTATTCAATTAATTTTAGAGTGCAGCATTGTCTAATGCATTTTTATTTGAATCATTAGATGAATCTATCCAAAATTAAGTGTCATACTTTTTGTTACACAAAATATTTTTACCGATTGTCATTAGATAATTAAATCTTCCCGCTTCTTATCCTTGTTCCTTACTAGCATTAATCGAAGTTGGTAGTGATAACTGTGAGAGCTGCATTCAGCAGTCCAATCCCCGTTCTTCAAGTACTTAAATTTAAAAGTTTTATAAACTACTCGCTGTGAAATTTAATTTCGGTAGATATTTTTCTCGTAAAACATTATATTTTTTCATCATTATATCAAACATCACATTATATTTTTTGTTTTTTTGATTTCTTTCTTTTGTTTGTACAATATGTTAATAAATCCTAAAAATATTTTAAAATTTTTGGCAGTAGCTTTTGAACAACCCGAATATAATTTAGAATCTTCTATAAATGATGATGAGAGAGCGTTTAGTTCACAGCTTGAAATTTTGACTAAGGATTCAATTGACAATTCCTTATTTATAGAAACTCATGATACTTTACAATTTGAAGAAGATCATTTGATTATACAATCAGAACCATGTGCGATTGAAGACAGCGATGACAATACAATTGAAATAGAAACAAACTCAAATTTTCAATTACACGAATGTGAAGACAAAGAAATTGATAAAGAATATAAGCAAAAGGCTGTTGAGTATTGGAAATCGGGGAAAAAATGTAAATTAAAATTTGAAACAGTTAAAATAAGGTTTAAACGATTGACTTCAAAGTGTCAATTATATAGGTGGGAAGAACAGATCGCACGTGGCGGAAATCGACTGGAGAAGCTAAAAAAAATTTCTGTAATTGTTTCAGATCAATTTAAAGAAGCTGTAAAAAAATCTGTAACAGTACATGATCTAGACATTCGTAAGTGGGCTCTGCAAGCACAAGATGAAATTTCTTTGTCATCAAATTTATTTACAGCTTCTGTAAAGTGGGTGAACGAATTCAAACACAGACATGACATTGTTTCCAGGAAAATTAACAAATTCGTAACGCAGAAATCTATAGCTGATAAAAATCAATTGGAAGCCAGTGCCAATGAATTTGTAGAGAATGTGAAGCAACAAATTTTGTTAGTTGAAAAAGAAAATATTTTTAACTCTGATCAATCAGGGTTTAATTTGGAAATGCACACGGAACGTACTTTAGCGTTTAAAGGCACAAACAGTAGAAAGTTTGGCACAGTCAATAAATTCTATGACTCATAGCTACACTATAGAGCCTTTAATTTCTGCAAATGGTGTTTTGTTATCACCTTTGTTAATTGTTTTGCAGGAAAAGAATGGAACATTTGGCCCTATAGTCCAAAACAACCTCTTTAAATCTGATGTCCTTATGAAAGCATCAAATTCGGGAAAATTAACATCAAGTCTTGTGAGATGGTTTCAAGAAGTTTTTCTCCCAGCGTCTAATGAAAAGTCCATTTTGTTATTAGATTCGTGGAGTGGTCAAAATTCATCAACTTTTGAACCTATTTTAAGAACAAAAGAGTACCTCAAAATAGAAACCATTCCTGCAGGAACAACTGGTAGGATTCAGCTTCTTGATGTGTTCTTCTTTAGGCCGTGGAAAAACTTCTTGAGACATTTTTCTGACATTGTCATTCTCTACAACTATAATATAAATTTACATCTCCGTAATAATATAATTAAAATCCAATCACTGATTCATAATCAGTTTTCTTCTCCCAGATTTTCAAATCTTATTAATTATGCGTGGTGCAAAAGCGGTTATTTGGAAGAAAAACCACTGAGTTTGAAAATCCCGTAAAATTTTGTTTCAAAGATTGTGCAGCATTTTGCGATTTATGTACAGTTATTGCCGTAATAAGGTGCGCGTGGTGTAAGAAATTTTTATGCATCACACACTTTTTTACGGAATATCATTACTGTAAAAATTATTCTCAATAAATTAATAATTTAAAAAATTGAGGATACATAAATTTCTGAAATAGTGAGAGGCGAGGAGACTCACTTTAATCAAGCACCCCGAATAATGAGAGGCGAGGGGACTCACTATAAATAAGCACTCCGAATAATGAGAGGTGAAGAGACTCACTTTAATCAAGCATCCCATTTAAATAAGTACAGAAAGGGATTTAAAATCGGTCTGCAATCTTCTCGCAGTAAACCCTGAAAACTATAATTTTTATTGGCTAACTGCAGAGCATTTCAAACCAGAAGAATTTTTGTAATTTTAGTCGTCATATTGGATCCGCCATTTTGAATTTTGTAAATTTGACGTCAGATTCGGAATCAGCTGTACTAAAACCTTCCTAGAAGTATTTTTTCTTCTAAATTAAATGAATGTTTTCTGCCTATGCTTGGAGACCACCCCTAACGTTCAAAGGATGGTTTCTACCGTTAAACCCGCACCATTGCCGAAATAAAAAAATACGTGTCGATTATTTTTCGATGTTCTACAAGTGTGCAAAGTTTCATTAAAATCGGTTACACTTCCGTAAGTCTCCTTGTCAGAAAGACGCTGATATTTTAATGATATATAGAAATTAAATTATTAATAATATATTTAAAAAACAAAAAAATATTAAAAAAATACAAAAGATAAATATATAATTAATTATCAATAAACAATGTTATTAATATTTATATAAAAAAATAGAAAATAAAGCAATGAAAATTATATATTATCTTAAAATATTTTGTAATATAATGAAAAAAATTATTATATAACATTATTATTATATAACATAATACATGTACATATATAACATAATACATATATATGTAAAATAAAATTATAAAATAAATGTATATATATATATATATATATATAATTATATATGTAAATACAAATATTTTGCTGTTGAAAATCAAAAAAGAATTATTTTAAAATAAAGAAAATTTTAAATATATAAAATATAACATTTATTTTAATATTAAATAATCTTACATACATTATATATGTAGCTATATAAAAGATACACAAATATGAGTTATTTTTAAAAAATAATTGTCTGTAATATAAATTAATATTTAATATTGTGACATTAAATGTATTATATATATTATCTAAATCTATTATATATATATATATATATATATATAAACATATATAAACAAAGCTTTTACAATATTATGCTAAATAACTTACATCTATAAATTATAACATATATATGAATATTCTCCTTTCTTCTCAACTTCTTTACTTTTATTTATACTTCAGCTACTCGATCCACCTCGATGCAAATAAAAAAATAAGCAAGAGAAAGAGAGAGTCATCATCTAATAATTTTATAATAAAAATACATGTAAAAACGCTTGTAAAAAATACTTATTAATAAATAAAATTTAAAAATACATACGCCTAAAATATTAAATTTGTTCATATTATTATTCATTGTCACTGTTTTTTTTATAATTTTTATAATTTTTTATACTTATAATTTTTATATTTATCTGCTCCAATGCTGCTGTATGTTATTTGACCTCATCTTTATCATGGATAGATGAAAAATAAATTTAAAAATAAAATAAAATAAAATATAATATGTATGAGTAACTGCTATATAAAACACACCTTTGTTTATCTCTCAGCACACTTACTCTTATTATAAATACAATATATACATGCGCATTATATGTAATAAAAACGTTGTAACACATAAACAATTATCTTAATAAATAAATATATAATATACAAATATATATATATATATATATATATATATATAAATAGAAGACACCTAGAGAAATTTAAAAATATATATTTATATATCGGCATATAAAATAATGCAAAATACTTTATCGTAAAATGCAATAAATTAAAAGAATAAAACATACAATAAAATTACAAAAAGAAAATCACACTTGGTTAATTAAAAACATTCAGAATTATATATAGATCAAGCATGTGTGAGAAAACAGTTAAGGTTAAACAGTTAAAAAAATCACACAGTTAGAACACTCTTTTAATTAGTAAAAAAACATTCTAATTAATAACACTTTAGTAAACATGTATAAATTATTAAGTGCGTATAAAAATAAGACTGTAATAAAAGAAAGTACATAGAACAGAATTAAGTTTTATAAGTGTGAAACATTAAAAAGATTCCTATTTTTTTTTTAAATTCATTTACACGCTTTATTATGTTGCGACAATGTGTAATAGATACGCATGCGGAAAAACAGTTTTATAAGAAAAGTTGTAGGAAAATTTAGACGGTGATTAAAAAGTTACATTTTGAGCAAGTTTTAATAAATAACCAATATCTTTCTGGAAACAATTATTTTCAAAATTTTTTACGAATATTTCTTCTAACTGATGTATAAATAAATAAAAATTATTACTAGGTATGTTTAACTTATCAAAATCACTTGCTTCATTATTATAGGCTCGAAAAGAACAATATAATGTAGAATCATTTAGAACAGTCTTATTTTCATTTACATATTTTATACACACATCGCACGAATGTATTTCTGTACATTTTTTAATTAAATATCCACATACATATTTAAATGCATTTTCTTCTGCAGAAGAAAATGCATTTAATAATAATAAAGCAAGTGATTTTGATAAGTTAAACATACCTAGTAATAATTTTTATTTATTTATACATCAGTTAGAAGAAATATTCGTAAAAAATTTTGAAAATAATTGTTTCCAGAAAGGTATTGATGGTTATTTATTAAAACTTGCTCAAAATGTAACTTCCATTGAACGATAATCATGTACTGGAATATCTAAAATAATTTTATTCGTCGGCGATGGGACAAATTCCGATACAGATTCTACATTATTAATATTATACGCTTGTAATATATTAAGCATTTCATCTTTATCTTCTGCACAGTTTTGTGTATCTGAATGTTTAAAATATTTTGAATTAAAAAGTTTTTTAAAAGCGCGTGAAAATTGTATTGATGTCGGATTTACAGAATTTCCAGCTTGTTGTCGAACGGAACCAAAGAAATTTTCAAGGCAATCTTGATTTAAGCGACGCGTTCGGAGATAAGGAAAATTTAGATTCTTTAATATTTTTCAAAGTTCTATTGTATTTTTAATTGTGATCTGCCAGCAAGGCATTTAATTTTTACATTAGAATCGTTTTCCTTAACAACTTTTATAGATTTTATAAAATGTGACATTTCTTCTAAAAATTCTATTTGTTTTTTGCTTCCAGTAAAAACTTTTGCTCTTTAGGCGTATTCAAAGATGAAGAACATCTAACATATCAAATAATTTGTCAAAATGATCAATTAAATTTATAGTTCCAACTGGACTTTACTTGGAAGGAAACCGGAAGACATTTGTGTGCACATACCTGCAGCTACGCAATAACTAAATATTTGGACAGCAAGTTTAACTTTCATTTTTAAAAAATTATTAGGTTGAATATGACAATGAGTTAATTTAGGAGCAGTTTTCATTGTTTGCTGTCTCTTTTATAAAATTTCACAATATCATTCCAGTTATTCCACAATATCAGTCCAGCAATTCCACAATATCAGTGAAGTTATCTATTTTATTATTAAATATAAAGTTATATAGTAATAACATATTTCTCAATGCTTTGATTAAATGTGGAGTATCAAAAAAATAAACAATTTTTTCTTCTTGAACCGAAAATTTAGTATTTTCTGTAGAAATACTTAATTCGCGAGACAATTGCATGAAATTTGATCTCATGACTGTTACAAACGTAAGCACCATAGCACCAGAATTTTTTAATTTAATTATGATTTCAAAAATGAAATCTTTTACGATTTTAGGCATACAATTTCCACAAAACAATAGCAAACGGGTATTTTCCAGTCACCTGCAATACTACGTGCCACTAAAACATTTTTTGCAGGGATGTATAAAATCCGACTAGCAACCTCCTTGTGGTGTGCATCGGGTAACGCTAATGCTGGCGGTAAAGCATAAACAGACTAAAATGCATGGGTAACTTTGATATGTCATAACTCCGTCAAAAAAAATCGTACAGACTTCAATTTTTTTAAATTTGTGCGGAAAAGTTTATATTCTACGATTTTTATAACGTTTGCGAGAAAAATTCATTACACCCCGTGGAACGCGTCAAAATATGCAAACTTTTTAAAACAAAACATGACCTCACTTTTAAGGAGATAGCGGGAGGGAGGAAAGAGGAAGTCAAAATATAACAAATTCTCTTTAAAGTAGAGACTTTAAACTTTAAAATTAAAAAAAAAATTTTCTGATACGACCATTTTTCGCGGAGTTATGATTATTTAAAGTTGAGTGAAATTTTGATAAAAATTTTTGTTGCGCTAATTTTGTCGTTCAGTGTATATTTAATTATATGCATATATTTATTTGTAAGAAAATATTTAGTAAAATAATATGGCATTATTATAAAAAAGATTCAATATATATAAAAAATGTTATATAAATATATTGTTACTTCTGGTGGACTCCACGATTCTTTTCTTTCTTCAGAACAATATCGTAGAAACTAATAAAAATCGGTTCTGATTTTAAAAGTAAGCAATCTTTCAGCGCATAAGAAAACGAAACTTAACCCGCGTAAATAACCAGAGTGGCCAGTCGAGATAGCGCTAAAGAAAATTTAAATAAACTTTTAATTTATGAGATTCGGAAATATAAGAAACCCGAACCATCCGTATCAATTGAAACCAGCTTATCTCGATATCCTAAACAAAGATACTGTGGTCGTCGAGAAATTGACGAAAAGAAAAATAAACCTTATGAAATTAATACTGCACGTGCGCTCATTCGACAGGCCACCCTCAAGCGCTCCCCAAATCGTCAAGCGATAAAATAATCAGCTCACTCCCACTCTCTACTGGATGGAGCTAAGTCTCGAGCCAAAGGGCTCAACCAATTAAAATCTTAAGAAACGCCTCTCCTCCCAAAAATCAGCCTCCTTGTCCTTAAGAAGGGAGTATTGAGATTATTATAAAAAATTCCCACCATCCAGTAAGGAGGAGGAGCAACAACTTTAAAAAATGCAAGCGCAAGGCGCGAGCGTCCACTAAGCGTTCACTAATAAGCTTTACTAACTAGTACTATAAGCAGTTGACAGTTCCAATCAAGATTCAGTCATTCAATTTTAAAATTATGTAGCCTCGAGGATTTCTTGCATTATGCAGTTAAGTTATTAATTTGTTTTATATCACAGTGAAAATGATTTTGTTAACATTTAATTATGTATTATGTAAAATTTCTGATGAACATCTCCATTACTCGGCTCTTCATATGGTAAACCTCCGACTTCAGCCACTGCAATTTTATCAACGCACTTATTTTGGTGATCCCGAGTTGTGAGTAAATTTGAGTAATTTTTATTTTCTCCCTTTTTCATATCTTACTATCTCATACTTTAAAATCTATGTTTGATAAATAATTTTAAACAGTTAATAATCATTAATCTTTACTAATAATTATCAATCAATCAATCAATCCTTATTTCACTTCTCCTTCAGTCTCATTCCTAGTTCTTCCTAATTCGCTTAGAATCTCCGCAAGGCGGTTCGCGAATAATTCCCTGTTCGTCGAGAATCTCCGCAAGGCGGTTCACGAACACCGCTCGAGACTCCGCAAGGCGGTTCACGAACAATTCCCTGTTCGTCGAGAATCTCCGCAAGGCGGTTCACGAACAATTCCTCTTTCGTCGAGAATCTCCGCAAGGCGGTTCACGAACAATTTCCTGTTCGTCGAGAATCTCCGCAAGGCAGTTCACGAACAATTTCCTGTTCGTCGAGAATCTCCGCAAAGCGGTTTACAAACAATTCCCTGTTCGTCGAGAATCTCCGCAAGGCGGTTCACGAACAATTCCCCGTTCGTCGAGAATCTCCGCAAGGCGGTTCACGAACAATTCCCCGTTCGTCGAGAATCTCCGCAAGGCGGTTCACGAACAATTCCCTAATTTTCGTTTCCTTTTAATTGCCTTTTCTGATTTATTTACCAAGAATTCGTATTGTTTTCTATCTTTATATTTCGTTTAAACCTTTTTTTTATATATATTTAACTCTTCATTTCTTTTTTTTTTCTTTACTCCCTTTCATTTTCTTTTAATTTCCCTTTTCTCGCATTATTATTATTATTTTTTCTTTTTTTTTCTTTCTCTTTCTTCCTCTTTATATTATTTTCCTTTGTATTATCACCATTTTGGGAGAAATCATTGAAATAGATGAATAATTTGCGAACTTAGATTTGGCGAATCTTTTATCTTAATTTTATTATTGTATTTTAATTTGGACCTGTGTTTCGCCGAATTTAGAAAATTTTAATTTTAACTATAACACATACTCGAGAATATATACATACACGCACACATACTTATGCATATCTACAACTGCTAAGATGTATTTTTCTTTCCTTATTTTTTTTGATATAATATATGTATCTTTTTAATTTAATGTAGAATTTAATTATTTAACCCGTTCTCTTCCCTAAACCCTGAGATCGCACTAGGTCCTATCCCGCGTAACAAGGATTAAATTCCTTTACCGAAAAGGGACCACCGAACGAATAGGCATAAAAACGCAGAGTTAAAGAGACCTTCCATCGCTGACCTGTGTCAGGCCCTTCACATTCGTTCGACCCGATCCATACACACGCCCGAAGAAAGTGTGTCACGGGGTAAGTAAGTTACGTTCTTCCATGCGGCCCATCCTTTCAAGGGTCTGGACGTAACAATATAAAGCTTACTCATTTCTTTTTTCTTATTGAGTATTTGGCTCAATGTTTTGTACTTCTTGTTCCTGTATTTCTTCATTATTTTGCTGTTCTGCCTTCTTTTTAGTTATTTCTATTTCTTGAATCGCAGTCAAAGTTTCTTTTTCCATACTTGATGATATATCAACCGCATCGCTGTAAAATAATTATTTTATTTTTTATATATAAAATATTGTATTCTCTAAATATTGCATTTTGTGCAATAGAAAACAAATATTTCAAATATGTATTTTCACAGGTAATAATAAGTAATCTAATATTTAAAAGTAATCTAATATTTAATCTAATATTAAAAAATTTTTACAACTTACTTTTGATTAAGAGATGATCTACAAAATTTTGTTGGTATGGCATCTGGGTAAAGACGAGCTCTGATGTTGTTGATTTTGTACCACTCTTCTTCAAAATGCAAGTTGCACAAATAGCAATTTTGATTTGCGTATTGTGGACCTTTTGCCTCAAGATCCACTCTTCCACACGCTTTCACCCATTGCAACCATCTGTGTATATATTATGTATTATATAATATATATTATATATATATATATATATATATATTGTAAATTTATCAATGCAGGAAAATAGAATAAATTATATAATAAAATATAATATAATTAAAAATGTGTTAAACACAATGATTGAAATGATATCATACCTGTCATGCTCTTTTGGAAATTTAAAAAAATGTCTTCTTTCCAAATTTGCATTTTCAATATTGCATTTTGAAAATGCAACAATAAAAAATTGCATAATAAAATTTCTTCAAACTCATCTTGCTCATCTATTTTTCTTCAATCTTCTTACCGCAACACATCTGAAACAAAGCTAAGATCAAAGTTCTTTTTCCTTTCAGGAGAACTGAAGATCTGTATAATATTTATACAGATCAACTATCCTCCCTTAGGATATTTCTTCGACTTCTAAATTTGTCACTGTCACTGTCACTATCACTGTCAATCAATCACTATATCACTTTATCACTCTTTTCCTCGCTTTATAATCGCTTAATTGCTTTTTAATCGCTGAGCCGCTTTTTATCAACAATGATAAATTAGCGCGAATAACATGTAAAAGTCATTTAATAGGCGATATACTTAGATAGGCATTTAAACTGGGTATTTAAATGTATGAGAGAGAACGGAAAACAAAAGATTAAGCGAGAGAGAAATTTAGATGGCGTTACTGTATCAACTCCTTTATTTCGCGCATGCGCACTCCATTTTGGCCAACACAAAATCGGAGGATGCGCTACTGTATATACTGTGACAATGTCTTTAGCATCATTGAAAAATTGGCGAGGTTCGATGTGATTATAGTTTATCACCGCACCAATTAATATTCGGCTCTTGAACGCCGCATCAATTTCGCGCCACACAAGTCTATTTTGACGCGCGCTACATCCGGCACCCGCGTGTATAAAACGTCCACGTACCGAATTTTTCAAACCTTCGAGGCGCGCGATCCGAGCAATCAGCAATTATCGATATCCGATCGATAATCGTGGTCGCTCGACTTTGCTCTTCCAGCGACTCGATCGCATCGTTGCTCCCACACAATGTAGTCTTCCAACGAATCAAGCAAAGCGGATTGCTCTCGCAAAATTTGCTCCTCCATATTACTAACACACTTGCGAAATTTAGCGTTTCTAATGATTGTCCTGATGCACTTTAGCTACTGGTGGGGTATGCCTTTTTATCATGATTTATATTCTCCTGCATTGTTTTATCGAACATTCTAGAATAATTTCATCTTAGAAAAAATTCCTCGGAGTAGCGTATGCAATTTGACCTTAAAAATTTCGCGTTTTGTCACGTTCATTTGAAAAAAATCTAACGTGATTGCATCAGGAGCAGCCGTACGTCGGCGCTCGATTTTAGCAAATTCAGCTAAATCTTTGTTCTGAGGATGATGTCATCGCAGTACATCGGCGCGACAAAATTTTGGAGGAAATTAAAATGTCGCGTCAGCAATCTCCTCTACATCGCAATTTATGATATTATTTGAATTAATAATAATTCTAATGATTGCAGTATTGCATCAATCGCACGTGTGAAAGGTTCATTGCTGAAGAAATCGATATGAATTTTTACGTTCCGATTCGAAACGGTGAAACTCCACCGTGTAAGAAGCAAAAATGTGACACGTAAGATTTGATTATTTAAAAAATTTTGTTATTTAATAATTGTTTAATATATTGATCTAATTATTTATATTTTATAGTATTTAACCTCGTCGTACGGCTCGCATACTTGGAAGAAGATACGCTCTAACACCGACGTCGTACAAGTATTTGGACATTGAATAAGCGCTGTATTAATTTGGAGCTGTATCGTACGTGGAGTTGATTCTCGGCGATAATCGAGGCAATTAAATAGTGCTGCCTTTTTCAACGTGGAATTTGTTGATGCGGAAGCAAGACGTTGAACAATTTCTACAATCGACTGTTCATCTATTGAGGATTGGAGATTTAATGATTGAAATGTATCAATCGAAAATTGTAAAACTCGCATTATGTGGCAATCCTTTGTACATGAATCCAGAAACGTTATTACATTTATTTAATTTTGAAAATTGTATCGATCATATGCACAATTGGTTATGCGAGAATACGTATCTCGTGAATGAAAAATTTAAACAATTTCAAACTGTATTACAACGTAATAATATTACTATTGTATGCGATGCTATAAAAACGATACACGAGAGTGATGTCTTTAACAGCGAATCATTAATCGATTGTGAATTATTAACATGTGTTGTAAATGATATTCTTTACGATATTCTTTGCGTGCAATAAATAATTATTTTTATTCCATCTATGATTTTATTTCCTTCCTTCCATATGAATAAGAATAGTTGACAATTTTTCTCAACACGCTCCGCTAAAGATATAGAGAAATGCTGAGTAGATGAGACGTGATGCTCTAGAAATGAGACAAAAGATATTAAAAGATATATAATGAAGAAGAGTCTGCGGCATTAGAATATTATTTCTTTCGTTCTTAGCGTTTCGTTACTCTTGTATGTTACGTTAGTGCAATGGCAGAAGATGACGTTATTATTATCGATAATGAAGACGAAGATGCCGTCGACGAGGGCATTGAAGAAATTATTATCATTGATGATGATGATGATGATGATGATGATGATGATGATGATGATGATGATGATGATGATGATAACCAAATGGACATTGATGATCTGGATGAATCAAACGAGGATGGGTCTGATACAGAATTAGAACCCTTGGAAGATAGTGATTATGAGAAGTGATAGTAGTGATGAATCAATGCAAACTAAACATCGAAATTTAAGCTTATCTGAAATAATAACATTAGACGAAGCAACAAAGATATATGTTGAATTTCCTATTATTATATGGAAAATAGTTCGAAATATTGTACCGAATGCTTTCTTAGACTATCATATCTATTCTTAGAAGCTGCTTCTATTCGGGAAAATAGAATCATATATTATGAACATTTATCCAATATGTCTTGCAAAGAGTGCAAAAAATCTTTACATCAAATATTGCCCTGCAACATGTGCCCTATTAGTACAGATTAAATGGATCATGAATAACATTGTAAGTATCTTTCAATTTGTAATATGTCAAAAAGTATCCTAAATTATTAAAATCGAATGAAATATGTGTCTTTTCTGTTTAGAAGCGGCCCCCCTCAATCCGGCGCATCGCTCCTTAGTCTTCCAGGAGCGACCCCCTCAGCCCGGCGCATCGCCCCTTAGCCTTTCTGGAGTGGCCATCCCCATTAGCGCGGCGCACCCTTCCAATATAATTTTAATTATATTTTATTATATTTTTATTATTTCATATTTTATTATTCTTAATTTTAAGTACACACACACATACACAAAATTGCATAGTACACGCACACACATTAAAATTTATTTTGGGACTTGAATAAGTTCTCGCTGTTTCCCGACAGATGATGTTATCTTAGTCTTTTTGCATCAGGCAATACTATAGCCAACTTCGTGAAGCTCCACCATTAGACTCGAAATGACAGTATGTTATTGCGCCGAAGTGTAAACAACATATTTTTTCATAGCGTTAAACATGTCGAATTTCGTGCCAAAAAAAGAGTATTTACGGGGAATTTTAGTGCATTACATTTTTCAAAAAAAATCTGCATCTGAAGCACATAGAATTCTTGCGGAGACTTACGGCGACCATGCTCGGAAACAACATGCAGAGATTGGTTTAGACGCTTTAAAAATAATGATTTTAATGTTGAAGATAAAGAACGCTCTGGCGCACCGAAAAAATTTGAAGACGAAGAATTGGAAGCATTACTCGATGAAGACCCAAGTCAGACGCAAAATGAACTTGCAGAATCATTAGGAGTTGATCACACAACAGTTTCCAAACGTTTAAAAGCATTAGGAATGATTCAAAAGCAAGGATTTGGGTACCGTACGAATTAAAGCCGAGAGACGTCGAACGGCGTTTTTTCACATGTGAACAGCTGCTCCAACGGCAGAAAGGAAAGGTTTTTTGCATCGTATCGTGACTGGCGATGAAAAGTGGATACACTACGATAACCCGAAGCGTAAAAAATCGTGGAGTAAGCCCGGCCATGCATCACCATCGACGGCAAAGCCGAATATCCATGGTTCCAAGCTCATGCTCTGTATTAGGTGGGATCAGCTGGGTGTAGTGTATTATGAGCTCCTCAAATCCAAGGAAACCATCACGGGAGATCGCTATCGACTACAATTAATGCGTTTGAGCCGAGCATTGAAGGAAAAACGGCTCAATACGAGGAAAGATACGACAAAATAATTTTGCAGCATGACAACGCTCGGCCACATGTTGCAAAACCGGTCAAAACCTACTTGGAAACGCTCAAATGGGAAGTCCTATCCCACTCGCCGTATTCACCGGACATTGCTCCTTCCGATTACCATTTGTTCCGATTGATGACTCATGGCCTGGCTGAGCAGCACTTCCATTCTTATGAAGATGCCAAAAAATGGATTGATTCGTGGATAACTTCAAAAGATGAGTCGTTCTTTCGACATGGTATTCGTATGCTGCCAGAAAGATGGGAGAAAGTAGTGGCTAGCGATGGACAATACTTTCAATGACATGTTCTTTACTAATTTTTTTAAATAAAGCATTCGAAAAAACAGCGAGAACTTATTCAAGTCCCTAATTTAAAAAAATGTATTTATTTACGCGCTTCTCCTTGCGTTCCCATCCCTGCGTCTCTCTCGCGCTAATTATAAGTATCATTCTCTCTTGCACGCGTCGTCTTCGTGATATCGTCGTTGCGCTCTCTCTTTCGGACACGCTAATTGTAAATCTCGCGTATTGTTCTCTCTCGCACGTGTTGTAAGTCTATCTTAGTTTCGCGCTTAAAATAAAGCGCGAAACAACACGTGCGAGAAAGAACGATGCCGCGAGATTTACAATCTCTCACGCTGACACAAAAATGTACAGAGTTAAATAAAATTATATTTTAATTGTAGAAAAAATGTGATTATTTACACACCTCTCCCTTGCGTTCCCACTCCTTGCGCTAGTTGTAAGTATCGTTCTCTCTTTCGCGCTAATTATAAGTCTCGCGTTGTCTTACAATAAGTGAGTTGCATGAATAATCTTAAAACATAGATCTAAAGCTCTTGTTGGGGACTGTACGAGAAATTGTGTCTCCGTATCAATAATTACATAACAGGCATCTATATCATCTACAGATGAACCACAGAATATATGTACAGTAATGCTCCAATTGGTTAACTTCTTCTTTCTTTCTTATATAAATGTTTGAAGTTTTTCAACACTCTATAAATAAAACATTCACTCCCTTAGAAAATCCAAAATAAATTAAAATAAAAATAACTTTTTTAATAATATTCAGATCCGTAGCAAAAAATATGTATATAATATCTCTGTAGGATAAATACCTCAATTAGTGAAATTACTCCCTCCTGAATTTCTGTATGAGGCGGTCTCCATGTATGACCAGAATGACGGGCAACGGTCACAACAGTGTCTAAATAACAGAGTGACAATAGCCACTAAATTCTTGGTTTCTGTTAATAAAAGGAAAGTTTTATTTAATATTCAATATAAAAGCCAATTTTAAATTTTAAATGTGCTTTTTAATAAAAATAAATGAATATCCTAAATGTTACCTTCTGAAATCTCATCACTTGTTAGAAGTAGAAAATTATCTTTTAGGGCCTCACACTTTCTTCGTTCTGGAAAGCTTGTATAATACGATCACAAAAATTTTGAAAACAATTGTAGGCCTTAAATTTTTGTTCAGGATATAATAAATCAAAATCTATTTCAAACTGAATTACAAAAAAGTATCATATTGAAAACTTATTAAAATTTATCATGTGCTATAATGCAGAGTAGTAAATAATATTAAATAATAATAACCAAAGTATATCCAAGTTTTTCTTTGAGAGCTGCGTATTTGTTCATATGAGTTGAGACTTCTTTTTTTTTTCTATTTCTGTAGTTTCTAAAATTGTTTGGCTTTTGAGCTTATTTTTAACAGTATTCTTTTTGTTTGTTCTCTATTTATATTTGTAATTCGAGATTGGGCATGCAATTTTATAATTCTTTGTTTACAAGTATCCGTTCAATATCCTACTACTGTTGCCCAAGGCTCTATGTTCTCTTCAAGAAAGTTAAGTTTTCCTTGTAGACTATCATCGACTGAAATAAAGTAAAATAAATTACAATACATAAACAACAAGAAAAATTAAAAATAAACACCATTCATTATAAAAATATCCATTTTACATTATTAGACTAAAGAAAAAAATGCGAATAAAAAAATAGTACAACTAATTTTCTAAATCATTTTGAGAATCTGAATCTGATTGAGCTTGGTTTATAGTAATAATACCAAGAGATTTCAATTCCTTCCGAATAGAATAATATTTTGTAATTAATTTGCCTTTAGCTAACAATTTTCTTCTATTTGAATATTTATATGGAATATAATAAAACTCCTACCAAAATAATATTAATGTAAATATAAAATGTACACAAAAAGTACAATTTATTATGTAATTATTGATAATAAAAGCCTATTAATAATGTATATTATCTTACACTATCTTCTTCGGGAAATATATATTGTATGGCTCCTATAAGTTCAATAAAACCTGCGTTTAAAATTCTGAAAATAAAGAAATATAGAAAAAGAATATAAACATTCTAAAAATGAGACAACGTAAAGCAATTTAAGAAAAAGTAATTGTGGAAAGATTAATTTAAAATTATAAAATCAATGATAAGCAGGCTTACTTTTAAGATTTGCTTAATTCGTCCTCAATAATAATTTCTGTTAATTTATTTCTATCTTTATCCAGTTTCAAATAAGGGCCTTGCTTCGCCAATTGCAATATACATCTACCTGTAGCTGACTTATTTAAAAGAAGTCGAAGTTGCTGCAAAAAAAGATTCAAGTCTTGAAAAATATGAATCAATTTTTTTATATACATAAAAAACATTGCAAGAACACTATCTATGGCATTAAATTATTGATAACTTACCTCGCCACGTGTCATATTAGGATTATTATTCTCTCGATTCCTTTTTTTTGAAGAGATATTTTTTGAGGTTTCTTCTAATGATAAACCTGAAGTTCCCTGCACAAATTAAATATTTAAAAATAGAAATTTTTGACAGATTTTTTAAAAATAATGTTAAATATCAAAATATCTTCTTACTGGTTGAGGTGAAAGAGAAATAGTGATATCATTTGTATCATTATAGCGTACTGTAACATTATTATTACTATTCTGAAAAAAAGGAAAAATTAAAAGTATAGATAATAGTAGATAAATTAAAAGATTTTTAATTATAAGTTTTTCATTACATGAATTTTTGCCTTTTATACTTCGCATCAAAATAAATTAACTTTTTCGCATGTCATATTCATATTTGATAAGTCAAATTAGTAAAACATATTGATAATTTTATTTTAAATTTGTACATTAATAAGCAGTTATAAATTTTTATCAAATTTTATTTTCAAGCTTTATTTTCACTGAAAATATAAGATTTGTAAAGTAAATAAAATATATATTTTTATTGAAAACATATTTTTATTATTTTACTATTAAATGAAAAAATAACATGCAGTATAAACTAATTCATTTTGACATAATTACAAAAATATTCATATTATGCTTTTATATTGTGTCATCATGCAATATTTGCAATGAGTAATTAAAATATAAAATCTAAAAATTTTTTTAGTTCCTCAAATGTTGCTTTCTGTAATTATCAATTATATTAACTAATGATGTACCTCTATTGACACTTCACTTTTTTCTTGTATCAGTTTTCTCAAATGTTTGATAAATTTCATTCTATGGCCAGCGACTGGAATGAGAGAATCTAATACATCTTTCCATTCAGGTTCTAATAGAGTCTGAAGTTCATCAACTTCTATACCATTATCTACAAAATATAAATATTTAAATATGCAATAAAATATTTTTTGAGGCTTCACAACAAGGTTACCTCTAAAAGAGATCAATATATCAATATAAGTATATACGTAGTTAACTTCTATGTAATAAATAGATGTTATTAACTTTATCAATAAATAGATATATTATTAAATGTCCTATATTTTTTAAATTTATATCTGAAAATGGATTTTATATTTCATAAAATTTATAATTATTTGTCAATATACGAGAAATAAAGAATAGAGAAAAAATTTTTGAAAATTTTTCATTAACATAACCGGTTAAATATGTATAATATAACGAATAAAATATGTAAAAAAATACTAATTTCAACATAAATTAAATAAACGTATGTAATTGAATCTATCTAATATGATAGATTATATTATATCTATTATATTATATCTATTATATTATATCTAATATGTGATTATAGTAACACTCTAATCTTAGAAACTTAATGATAATTGCTTTTTTATTTACTTTGAAACGCCGATTCGTATTGCTCGAGATCCCAGCTTCTTAATACCTCTTTAATCATCATTATTATAATTATGTTATTATCTACCATAATTATACTACTATATATACTACTATATATACTATGAAAATTTTTGGAATACTTTTTCGAAGAATAATACTTCACAATAAACACAATTTCAGCACAATTTCACCACAATTTCATTAAATTACGTCATGATTTCACCAAATACGTGTTACTGCGTGCTGAACTGGCTCGGACTTGCATGCGCGTGACTAGTGAACGCGCGATGCGCAATTGTTAAAAAGAAATAGACAGATTAGGTACGTTATGCAAACTATATTAAGTATCAGGATTATATATTCATTTGTCTCTTGTTGCTAGTATTTTCTGTATATTACAGCCAAACTTCATAACAAGTATGATTGATCATGACATGAGTAGGCGCCGCAGAAAAACTTTCTTTCTAAATTTCAACAAACAATTCAGATATAAATTCTGTCTCTGTCATTTAGATTGATTACGTGCAACATATATACGATATTACAATATTTGTTAATCGTTTATCTGCCTTAGTTAATTTTTCGCACCTAGAAAATTTTTATAGCTATAGTTGCGAAATCATTTTTTTGAGTCATAAATATAATATTATTTAACTGTGTGTACATTTTTGTATCATAGCGCGACAGAGATTATTATACTTATTTATAGAGAGAACTTAAGATTAACGCGTGAGGGAGAACAATTGTGAGATTTACAACTAGCGCGCAAGAGAGAGGTAGCGCAAGGAATGGTAGCGCGAAAGAGAAGCGAGTAAATAACTTCAATTTTTTTCAATTAAAAATATTAATATAAAATTTATTAAAAATGTGTGTTAATAATAAATACATTGGTGTGTGTGTGTGTGTGTGTGTGTGTGTGTGTGTGTGTGTGTGTGTGTGTGTGTGTATCTATATATGTCTAATAATAATAATAAAATAATAAAAATAATAATAATAAAGTATAAAATATAAAATTTAATGTAAAAATATAAAAAAGTTAATAATAATAATAATAATAAAGTATAAAATATAAAATTTAATATACTAGAACAATAGATGCGCGCGTTACGCGCGCGCTATTTATTTCTTAAAATTGATACTGTATATGTTCTGGCGCATGAGAAAAGCGGTGGGTCACTTTTTGCTTATTACTTAATAATTATTGCGAATTTTGCAAAATGATAGAGGACTATTCTTCTTAGCTTGACCCAATCTATCATCACTTTTCGTTTGATCCCTCATGAATCGGACACCCTGTATATATATATATATATATATATATATATATATATATATATATATATATGTACATATATATATATAATAAATTATATATATATATATGTATATATATATACAGTCAATATTATTGATCAATATTAATGATCATAAAATTATATTGTGCTCATTTTTTACATACTCATACATGAAATATAATTGATCAATTATATCTCAAATATAAAGAAAAAATATAAAGAAATTAAAATTTTAATATTTAAGATGAGTAATAAATTCGAGGAAATTCGATTTAAATATATTACATTTATTATTTTTTTTATCAAAAATTATTCTTTTTATATATGTATATATAGTTATAGTTAATTATTTTATTTCTTGTCTTTTGGCTTAGAATAAACTTTCGATTTACAAAATCACCGTTAATTAACTTAAAATACAATAATATAATAAAATGAAATGATGATATAAATAATATAAATTATATAAATGCAAATATATATACATATACTTTTATAAATGCAAATATATATACATATATTCTTTCATCAATTTCTTTTACGATCATAAAACATAAATTTATGCCAATAAAATAAAATGATACAAATTTTAATGAATGGTAATTTACAATATATCATCAACTGATTTAATTAATCAAATTATTAAATCAATTTTTATATATTATATTTGTTTGTTCAGGCGATAGAGTGGACCGGGAAATGAGTGCGGCGCGAAAAAGCAGGAGAAGAAAGAAAAACACTTCCCGAAATATATATTATATTTAAACAAAGTTTTATTCTATCACACTTAAAGTCTCGGTAATTTACAGTGTCTTAATCAATCCCGAAACAGCAAAAAAAATTAGAGAAAAACTCAAATCGATTTACGAACCGCAAGCGACGGAGAGAATCGATTCACTGCAAAAGAAAAATCTTTATACTAAATAAGCGAAAGGCGCGCGTCGACCTTTGACTAAAAAGCGCGACGCAAACTGCGTGAATTTATACTCAAGCGCGTGAATTTATACTCGAGCCCTTCTCGAAAGATCTCGGCTTTTCAAGAACTCGATAACGTTTTTAAATTTAACGTTCCAACGAACTAGTTATTATTGTTAGACTTTTCGAGAAGGGCGAAAGCTGTTTTTATTGTTTTGAACAACGCGATATATCACGGCTGGCTGCCAGAATAAACTGTAGAGCCCCGGACTCTACTCTGAACCGAACTACAGTCGTTTCTGTAGCAATTTTTCCGTCCCCTTTTCTTTTAATGCTCTATGAGCTTCGAACATCCCGCCCGCCTTGCCCGAAGCTTCGGGCGAAAGAAGACAATCAAGCGACAGGATTCGATTGACTCCGATGAGGCTCTACGGGGCCTCTCTCGCGTTTTTTTTTTTTACAGGGAAGTGCTACTCGCCGGCTCGTCGCTTTTCGGCAAGAGAACGAGTTTCGTTATCGGACGATTACTACACGGGTTTGTCCATCCTCGCCAGGATGGACTCGAAGGATGCGGGCCAAAGACCACCACGTCGGTGGAGTAGTCTCATTACGAATGAGACATAATCGTCCGACTTGATATTCCTCGCTGCTTTTCCACCACTTGGCACGATGGATTAGTCCATGCAGGTACTCCTTGGCCCATCGATCCCAGAAATGGTCCCGCATCTGCTGAAGGAGACGCCAGCGGGTTAGCCGATTAGAGGGTTGATCTACCAGAGACGGCTCCGGGATAGCGGTCAAAGCTGATCCCACCAGGAAGTGTCCGGGCGTTAAGGCTGCGAGGTCGTCTGGATCGTCTGATAGAGCCTGAAACGGACGGGAATTAAGGCATGCTTCAATCTCGGCGAGGAGAGTACTCATCTCCTCGTATGTTAGCTTCGCTTCCCCCAGCACCCGGCGCAGGTGGTGCTTGACCGATTTAACCGCGGCTTCCCATATGCCGCCAAAGTGGGGAGCTGACGGTGGATTGAACTTCCACTGGATGCCCTCTGACGCAAGCCGCTGCTCAATTGCCCGCCGCTCCGGGCTGGTTGCTGCGAAAGGAGCTCTCAGTTGAGTGTCGGCCCCAACGAAGTTTATGCCGCAGTCACTGCGGAGGGTGCTGCATATGCCATGTCGGGAGACGAATCGCCGAAGTGCCGCTAAGAAGGTGTCAGCAGTATAGTCGGAGACGACCTCAAGGTGCACGGCTCTCGTGGCCAGGCAAACAAAGATAACGATAAAGGCCTTGCTTGTTCGATGACCTCACCTCTTTGATGTCCGCAAATGAATTAGCCCGGCACAGTCTATTCCGGCATGAAGAAATGGCCTCGCTGGGGTCACCCGTTCTCGAGGAAGGTCACTCATGATCTGTTGAGGAGTCGTTGCTCGCCATCGCGTACGCCTCACGCACTGATGAATTCGCTGCTTGACAACGGAGCGGCCTCGAAGAACCCAGTAGCGCTGCCGCAACAGGCCCAAGGTTAGCTGGACTCCTCCGTGAAGTGAGCGAAGATGGCAAGCATCGATAATGAGTGAGGTGAGAGCTGCTAGGCAAGATAATGGGATGTCGCTCATCATAGGCCAGCAGGGCGTGCTTCAGGCGCCCACCTACTCGGAGTAGACCTTGCGAATCTACAAAGGGAATAAAACGGATAAGTGGACTGGATCTTGGCAGATTCTGATTTTTCCGTAGAGCAGTTAATTTCAGTCTAAATTTCTCGGCTTGCGTCAACCGGATCCATGACAATCGAGCTTCATCGAGCTCGGTTGCAGAGAGAGCAGCATTGTTGACACCGTTAAGGCCGGCGACGGATTCGCTCTCGACGATGCGCCGGGGAAGCCAACGCCGGCACGCGCAGCAGTCGGTTGAAAGAGGAGAACCGCAGCAGCTCGTCAGGTTCCTTCACGGGATTTTCCGATGTTCCGCTGATGTGGATCTTGACCTGCGCTTCTGGTAGAACCTCTTCACTAGTTGTAGTGCTAGCCCTTGGCCATGAAGGAAGATCAGTCTTGAGCCATGAAGGGCCCTGCCACCAGAGCTGGTGATCGACAAGGTGACTTGGTGACAACCCGCGGGAAGCGCAATCTGCAGGGTTCTCCCGGCCGGGTACATGATGCCATTGTGCGTGGGGACAATTAACCTGGATTTCGGCTATTCGGTTGGCCACGTATGTCTTCCATTTGGACGGATGACCCCTGATCCACCCAACAAGGGCCACTGTGGAATCGGACCAGAGGTGCACAGGAACCTGCGGGAATTCGAGCATGGCTCGCAGACGAACGGCTAGCTTAACCATGAGGGCAGCGGCACAGAATTCGAGGCGAGGTAAAGATACCTGCTTGAGTGGGGCAACTTTTGTTTTTGCAGCCAGCAAAGTTGTATTCCAAGATTTATCGCCCTTTGTTCGCAGGTAGACTACAGCTGCGTAGGCGCTCTCGGAGACATCGGCAAATCCGTGCACCTCGACATCGGTGCTTGCCGTGTGACAATTCGTCCACCGTGGAATTCGAATTTGCTCTAGCAGCGGGAGTTCCTTTTGATAATTATGTCACGTTCTGGCCAGGACGTCATCTAGGGGATCGTCCCAAGACCCTGGAGCCAGATTTGCTGAAGAGCGATTTTTGCTCTCACGACCGTCGGGGCTAACCAGCCGAGTGGGTCGAAGAGCCGTTAGAGAAAGAACTGAGTGCTTCGTTATCCGTGTTGCTGAGATATGCCTTGTCACAAATGAAAAGCAATCAGTGGCTGGATGTCACTGGAGTCTGAGCGTCGCGTGAGTCTCGTGTGGTCGCCACGCGCGAATTTCCTGCTTCATGCGATGTTCGACGGGAATGTCGACTAAGAGCGCTGGATCGTTCGCAGACCATTTCCGTAGCGGGAAGCCGCCCGCCATGCAGAGATCGATTAACTGTCGCTGCGAAGCCAGCGCTTCTACTTTGGTGTCCGATCCTGTTAGCACGTCGTCCATGTAGAAGTCACGGCGGAGAATGGCGGCCCCCTGGGGATACTATCCTTCGTGATCGTCGGCAAGTTGGCGGAGAGTGCGCATGGCTAGAAAATGGAGCACACGCGAGTCCGTAAGTAACTGTATTGAGTTGGTACTCACGGACTTTGTCGACCTCCTCGTAACGCCATAAAATCCTTTACAGGTCACGATCCTCGAGGTGGATTAGTATCTGGCGATACATCTTCTCGACATCCGTTGCCAGGGCAAAGTGATGACGTCGCCACTTCGTTAGGATGTCTGCGAGCTGCGGCAGCAGATTTGGTCCCACCAGGAGGTTCTGATTTAAGGAAGTTCCGGATAATATTGTAGAAGAGCCGTTAAATACGACACGCAGCTTAGTTGTGGAGCTAGATTCGCACATGACACCATGATGCGGCAAATAGTTTATTTTATCTGACGTCGGAGGATCAGCCAGGCTCATGTGTCCTAAAGCTTCGTACTGCCGCATAAAGTCCTTATACAAATCTTGCAGCTGGGGCTCTCGAACGAACCTCTTTTCCAGGCCGGTTAAGACTCGTTGAGCGGAGCAGCGCGTAACTGTGAGGTCTGGCAGTGGCTCGCGGATAGGGAGGCGAACTATGTATCGACCTTCTTCAGTACGAGCATACGTTTGGCGAAAGAATTCCTCGCACTTGCGATCTTCAAGGCTATGAGCTGAGTCCTGGACGGGAAGCTCCTCCTGCTGCCAGAATTGACGGACAAGAGCTGACAGGTCGTCTTCGGTGGTACACGCGTTAACGACAGTACTGCGCGGCTCCGTCGAAGAGTCGACGCAGTCAGAGAGGATCCATCCCAATGTGGTCTTCTGCGCTACAGGTTGATCGGGTTTGCCCTTGCGAACTCCTTCCTGAAGAATCGTTGCGTAGACGTCCGCTCCGAGTAGAATATCAACCGAATCCGCTAGGAGGAAGTCTGGGTCTGCCAGTTCCAAGCCGTCTAGATATTTCCAAGCCGTCACGTCGGCTTTGATCCCACCGTCATATACTGTCAGCCGAGGGAACACCAGGGCCGAGGTCCTGACTGAAGGCCCACCTTTTAAGGATGATAGTTCGAGGACTACTCGACCGCGAGCATACCCCGTTTGCTTTCCGCCCACTCCGAACACAGCGACGGAGGTGGATGTTCGCTGGAGTCTTAAGCGTTGCGCCAGGGCCTCCGAAATTAGCGAGGATTCAGAGCCCTGATCTACCAGTGCGCGAGCGATGTGCGTAACTCCGTACCGATCCGATACACGAACTCTCGTTGTCGTGAGCAAGACGGCGACAGGGACGATCGGCGAATTCCGCGTAATATGAGAGGTCTTCAGGACCGTGGATGCAAGCATCGTGCAGTGACGTGTGGTGCTTCTCGCCACAAACTGAGCAAGCTTTCTTCGACGCACATTCGCTGACCTTGTGCTTGCCAAGACAATTCAAGCACAAGTTAGCCGAGTCCACCAGTTGTTTCTTCTCGGTCGCGGTTTTGGACTTAAACCCATCGCAGAACATTATGTAATGATCTTGCTGGCAGACGGAACACCGACCACGTTTATACTCAGATTTCCGCGCGTGTTGCACGCGCGCCGCTCGATTTGGCTTGGAAGAGGCGGCTTCCGTCGCGACCTTGGACGGCTGAAGAGCCTCGAGAGTTTGTAGCCTTTCGTCCAGGAATTCTCTTAACTTGGAGTACGACGGCGGTTCCGTCGTGCCTTTGACGGAGTGCTCCCATTCCCGCCGAGACCGAGAGTCGAGTCGCTCAACTATTGAGTAGACGAAGAGGTCCTCGCTGCTTGTGATCGGTCGACCGATGCTTTCGAGCGAGCTGACCGTATTTATAACTCCATGGAGTAATTTTCGCAAATCAGAAACTGACTCACCCTTTAGTGCTGGAAGAGATGAGAAGCGAGCAAGATATGAACGAACCAGGAAGCGTTTGTTTTCATAGTTACTGGCAGATCTCCAATTAATAGAGCGACTTCCCCTTTCAGGCACGTCCTCAAGTAATGCAATTTTTCTACCTGGGAGATAGCGGCGTCCTGACCGATGATTGAACTGAAGAGGTCCCTGAAGGAAGGCCAGTCCTGATAGAGTCCCGAGAACGGCGGCAATTGAATCCGCGGCAAGGTCGTTCGGTGATTGGATTGCGACGCAGATGTGTTCAAGGAAGTGTTAGCAGGAGCGGTCTCGAGAGCGGCTGCCTTGACTTTACGTAACTCTTCTAAGAATACCCCCTTCTGGTCGAGGTAAGTCTCTTCCACAATTGCCAAGAAGTCCTCTCGGAAATACTCGTGCTTCTCGAGGGCTTCCCAGTAGCCCATCAGCCTTTCATGATTGATCTCGAACTTTGACCAGTTGGATTCGAGCACTTGTAAGCGCGCCTCCACCAGTCCGATGGTCATGTTAGCAGCGCCTGACTTCCGCAGGTTGTCGTACGCTCGGGCTATTCGCCCATGAAGCTCGTACTGAGCACGCAAGAGATGCTCTCCTTCTTTAGGCATGGCCTTATTTTCCAGGTGACACTATCAGGAACAGCACAGACGGTCACTGGAACGATCACTCACTCCACTTCACGGTGCCGGACAAGCGATCCGGCTCGAAGGACCATAAAAATGTTCGTTCAGGCGATAGAGTACACCGGGAAATGAGTGCGGCGCGAAAAAGCAGGAGAAGAAAGAAAAACACTTCCCGAAATATATATTATATTTAAACAAAGTTTTATTCTATCACACTTAAAGTCTCGGTAATTTACAGTGTCTTAACCCATTTCGTCCCAAATGTCCATAATTTCTTCTCAACTTTTGACGCTGTAACTTTTGACCTGAACGTCGTTGAAAAAAATTGAAAAAAGACATTTCTTATAGTTTGAAACCTCCTCTTTCGAATGCCGTAATTAGAATCGGCCTACGAATTGACGGAAAAAAGTTATAACTTTTTTTTAAAAAAATGTTAATTTTTTCGACGCCGTTTTGCAAAAATCCTATATTTTGACAACGAAAAAATTATTCCTGATCATCACAAAATATCGTAATCGCGTATTTTTTACATGCCATTTCTTATCCCGTTGGAATTTTTTTGAAAAACAAAATGGCGACTTCAAGATGGCGCTGACAATTCAGAATTCCTCATTTTTTCGCCTAAATGTCGATTATTCTTTCATTTTGCATCTAGGACGACTGAAAACTTGATGAAATTGAATGAAAGAGTGGGGATTATCATTTGTAAATACTTAACCTCAAAATGACTCATTCCTAACCTCAAATTAGTCAGATGTTATGGATTTTTATCAATTTTTCATGTTTCCAATCCAATTTTCAATGTTTCGCAATAATTCATGTATATGTGGATCCAAAAATGACTCTTTACATTCCTAACCTTCAAATTATCGATTTATAACCTAATAATTAGGAATTTCATGATTTCTTTCCTCAAGTTGACGTTGTAAGCCCTTATTCGTGTTGTTATCGCGTTCTTTAGCCGTCAAAATACGTTACTCTCTACATCTCTTACCTCTGAATCATTCTTTGTCATATCCTCATCTCGAAATAGTCAATTTGAAATACATAATCAGTGATTATCATAGATCATAACAAAATATAACAAATATCTTTTGACATGTACAAGGTGTCCGATTTGTGAGGGACCAAGTGAAAAATGATGATAGATTGGATCAAACTAAGAAGAATAGTCCTCTACCATTTTGCAAAATTCGCAATAATTATTAAGTAAACAAAAATGTACATACATATACATACATGCATACATATGTATGTATACATATATACATCCACTCGGCTTTTCAAGAACTCGATAACGTTTTTAAATTTAACGTTCCAACGAACTAGTTATTATTGTTAGACTTTTCGAGAAGGGCGAGAGCAGTTTTTATTGTTTTGAACAACGCGATATATCGCGGCTGGCTGCCAGGAGCGCCGAATACTTTTTCACATAAGTGTGAAGTTCGGCGTTCCGAAAAATTTTGAATAATTGTAGCTCGGAAATTAATGATTGTAAAAAAATTTTTTTCGAATAAAAGTTACTTCTTTTTCAACATAGAATCCATTGTTGTAACCCGACGAAATAATAATTTAATTAAAGTTAAATAAGCAAACCTTGAAATAAGCTGAAGTAAGCAAGAACAGCAAAAGACAGTAAATTAAGAATTACATAAGAGATATTAAAATATAGAAATAAGACGTGACGAAAAGAAAGCAAGTCACGGCCAAAGCTGATTAAGCATAATGAAATCCAGCACGGAGCACGAACCGCGCTCCGACTCAGGGACACCTCATCCTTCTTCCGCTAAATTAAACAATATATAAACCGATCGCGAGATCACCACGGCGGACTATCGTTTGGTAACATTGTCGGACTATTGTTTGAGTGAACTTGTCGAATTATCGGACCACCGAGTCGCGATAAACATATCAAGATATTATAAAATACCGCTAACGCGTATAAGATAATTGAAAGTAGCAATAGGAACAGTGCACGAAGAACGACCGAAATATATATATTCCTTTACTAACTGGTACAGAGTGTCTTATTTGTTGCGTGGATTCCAATCCTTTGGGCGTATAATCTCGAAAAGCCCATCCTCTACGGTTCGGGCACAACACCATTAATATTAATTTTTTGGGAAGGTGCCATTTAAAAAAACGGAGCTTGGTGTCCCCCACCCCACGAAGGGCCGATTGCGGAAATGAAAATAAGTCCACGTGAAAAAGCACATCAAATCGAGAAAATCGAATTCAAGAACATTAAGATCCATCTAGCCGTTTCAAAGATATTAAACTGTAACACTTTATCTGGCTCACCCCTGTATATATACATATATATATATATATATATATATATCATATTAACAATAAGAAATCAAGCTTTGTATTTCGTATTTTATCGATTGAAAAGTAATTTTATGAGATTAGAAGATATTTGCGATTAAAATGACATCAAACATCTAAATCGGATATAAATCAAATTAATAATCAAAATTTTTAATCATACAAAAATTTAGGAATTAGCAGTAAGAGTCAAACGCGGATAGTTGTGCGTAAAATTACATAAGAATAATTGTTCGCGACAATTAAAAATGCACAAGGCATATTAAATTTTACTTGGTGTATTTACTTGGTGTATTTTACCAAGTTATAGATTCTCATTTTTGAGAATTCTATAAACCACTCTGTACCCCTCTAAAGAAACGTAAATGAGAAAAATAACGGGGCGAAGTCGCTGAATCGGGAAAATTTTTATTATATATTAGTTTAAAATATTTCGATTTATGTCATGTTTGGTGTCGTTTTATCGCAAAAATCGATAATCTATTAAAATTATTATCAAATCGATCAAACGTGAAACAAAAAAGTTTTTACTTTTGATTTCATTTGATTTTTTATTTTACAGATAAGAAACGCTCTTCAACGCAAAGCGAAAGCGAGAACGAGCAAAAGAGCTGGATATCAAACAGTTCCGAAACTGCGAGGCTTCCTAGCTTTAATCCTTGTATCGAATTTCATTCCAGAAAATAAAATTTTTACATTTTGCAAATGATCCGAAAATAATTATAGTTAATGAGGTTTTTGTGATTAAAATGGACACCAAACACGATATAAATCGGATAATATTTATGAATAATAATTAATAATTAATAATTAATATTTTAATTATATATTAATTAAAAAATTATCCGATTCATATCGTGTTTGGTGTCAATTTAATCACAAAAATCTCATTAACTCATTACAATTATTTTCGGATCGATAATATGCAAAATGTAAAAATTTTATTTTCTGTGGAGAAATGAAATTCGATACAAAGGATTAAAGATAAGGAAGCCTCGCGAGCGAGTTTTCGGAACTGTTTGATGTCGGTCATCTCACTTGATCTTTGCTCGTTCTCGCTTTCGCTTTCGACGACTCTCGAGCGTTGAAGAACGTTTCTTATCTGTAAAATAAAAAATCAAATAAAATCAAAAGTAAAAATTTTTTTGTTTCCCGTTTGATCGATTTGATAATAATTTTAATAAATTTATCAGATTTTTGCGATTAAAATGATAGCAAACACGATATAAATCGGATAATATTTAACAAGATTAATAATTAATATTTTAATTATATATTAATTAAAAATTATCCGATTCATATCGTGTATGGTGTCATTTTAATCGTACAAATTTCATTTACCTATTAAAACTATTTTCAAATCGAGAAAATGCGAAATGAAAACTTTAGTTTTGATTTTATTCGATTTTAAGAGCAGCGTTCGCGAATGCCGTGTTGCGTTATTGAAAAGAAGGGATAGCGATCATATTACATTACGGCTTTGCGACAATCACGCAAAGCTGCCAGTTCCGAGATGAAAGCAACATGTACATGTAGTGGAGGGGGTAACGGACATGTAGCGTAAGCATACGTGTGAGCTTGGCTACCTCACACGTACGCTCACATGTCCGTTATCCCCACTACGTGTGCATGTTGCTTGCGTCTCTGGCAGCTCTGGAATCACGACGAGCAATCAGTTGTGTTACAATCGGCTCAGTGAACGTTACAGTCCGAACGTTATAGTGAACGTAATTTTCTATTTTGGAAATTTTTTTTATTATGGAAACGAATGTAAGTAAATTTTATATTAAATATTTGGTGTTATTTATATTAATTGGTTTTAATAAATATTATAAATATATTATAAATATTATATTATAAATATTTAATATTAAATATAATACAGTATTTTCGAGCCTGCTTGTTATTACGTGAGTGTTCAAATAATATCATTTGCAATAAATTTCAGTTATATTTATAATTCCATTTATATCCAGGTACAAAACATTTTATATCTCTGTAGATTCTTTTAGTAACGTGTTCAAATTTTTGTATTAAACTTTTAACATATATTATATATAACATATTGTCGTGTTATTTTGATTTTTTTTTCATATTTATTATTTCTGAAGGCCGATTTCACCAACATCGGTTAGCTGTAACCTTGAGTTAAATTGTATGTTCGTCTTTTTTTCACAGTTTTCTGACAAAGAAACGAAAATAAAGTTTAATTCAAAGTTAAAGTTAACCGATAATGATGAAATCGGCTCTAAAATATAAAATTACACAATTAACATAAATATAACACTTAGACATTATTTAAAAGATATCTACGTGTTACATTTTTGTATTAATTTTTCACATTATTTGTGTTATTTATTTCCATATTTGTCTTCTGTTTACTTAATATTAAAATTATAATGAATAAATTAGGAGATATAAAATGTGTTAAATATAATATTAATTATTTTGCTGTATAAGCATTATTTATTATTACATTTATATATATAAGCATTATAATATTTTTTTCTTTTCTAGCCGAATGTAACACAAACAATAAAGGCGTCGACAGCGATGGCAACGACGGCATCAACGTCGATGTTGACGGCGACGGTACTAACAACATCGACGCCGACGACGATCACGGCATCGACATCGACGCCGACGACGATTACGGCGTCGACATCGACAGCGATAGTACCAATGACATCGACGCCGACGACGATCATGGCGTCGACCGCGGGAGTGACAATCCCCCCGCCGTCGACACCGACGACGATCACGGCGTCGACATCGACAGCGACGACCATCACGGCATCGACATCAACAGCGACGGTACCAACAACATCGACACCGCGAAACATTACATTAAACGTAAGTAAAACTTTTTTATCATATACTTATCAAATAATGTATGTTAAATGTTATATCGTTTTTATAAATATTATGTATGTATATTTTATACATCTGTTTCTATAATATATATGAATTTAAAATATATACTATTAATTAAGAATACCACGGAAATGATTATCAATCGCGATTTGTGTTTTTAAGATTCTCATTGATATTGGCCGGTCTGAACATATTAATTAATAAAAATATAAATAAAAATAATTAAAATTTTCAATTTTTCGTTGATAAATACATTTGACTACATTATTTTAATAATATTAGATTCCTTACATATATATATTAAACATCCTTGTCTTACTATTAATATTTTTCTGTATGTTAATGTTTCAGGCTGAAGAACTTGCTACAATAATAGCAAGAGCTATTATGACTACAATGGGACGAGGGAGAGGAAGAGGATATGGCCGTGGTAGAAACAGAGGAAGAGGTCGAAGAGGCAGAGGAAGAGGTCGAGGAAACAAAACCATTAATTACAATTTTTATACTCAATAAATTTATAAAAAGAAAATATTTATTAAAAAAATTATTTAATTTAAAAAATTTATATTAATAAATTTATATGTAGTAATTAATACAAATAAAAGAAATATTTAACTATATTAAAAAATTATAAATTATATTTATCCCATTATTCCTTTAGATTAACCATTCTAACCTTCATTATTTTTTTTATTCATCCTTTTCTATAGCCTTATTAATAAAAATTATTAACTATAAATAATTATATAATTCTAATCACGTGCACTAAGCAGAAGACAATATTCGCAATACTTTATACAGCATTGCCGACATATAAAAATTTTATTAATTTTTTTTTTTTACGGAGGAAGGGAAAATGCCTTATGCATACCTCACCGGCCGATCCGGTGGGGTTATGTAGGACTCGCACCCACTAAAAACCCTTCCTGTAACGCACATCCATGCATCATACACACACAGATATACACATACACGCACACAGATACATACGCACATGCATGTACACACACACACACACACACACACACACACACACACACACACACACACTCATACACATACATATATACATACATATAATATATACAATATATTACATATTATATACATAGTATATATACAATATATATACAATATACATACAAATTATACTTATAATATATATATATTTATATATATAATTTGCATGTGTAATATTTATAACAAGGAACAGACTTATTGATATCCATCAATTATTTTGAGGGCATGTCTTCATAATGAAAACATGACTTCCTCAAAATAGAAATTGGAATGCAATATTCTATTCCTGTTTTAATTTATTCCATTAATTATTTTAAAAACATGTCTTTGTAATGAAAACATGATTTCTTCAAAATAAAAGTTGCAAAGTAATATTCTTTTTAATATACCATTTAATAGTTATTTTGAGATCGTGTTTTTTAAAAAACATGACATCCTGAAAATAAATGTTATTTTAAAATTAATAATTAGTTTGGAATAAATAAAAGAGAAATAATCTTTGAAGTAAATATATGTATATAACAAAATGCATATAAACTTGCATATTAATTTTTTTATCAAGAGACTGTAATTGAAACAATATAAACAATGTTAAAAATAAAATATTTTTTAGAAAAATATTATTAACCAAAATAATAATTTAATAAAATGTTATCTCTTAATCGTAGAATGTAAAACTAAAAAATTGAATTTTGTTTATAAATTGGTATATGTATATATGTATATTATTAATGACCATGATGCAAAAATCGCAATCACAAGTGAAATAATTATATAAATCTTTAAACTAGTAGATCTTATCACGAGGAGATCTGTCTAATACAGATTTCCTGTATATAATTGAAAAAATCAATTATATTTCTTAACGTCTCTTAGTCCTATTTATATATTAAGACGTCTTATTATTTTTAGTAATTTTGATCAAAATTATTTCTATTATTTTACAGTATTCGTTTATACCTTCCCTTTTGTAATTGTAAAATACTGTGTACACATATACATATATATATACGATATATGTTATATATATTATTTACTTTCTTAAAATTTTATTATCATTTTATATATCTTGTATTTATCATTGGTAATAAGAAAATGCATGATTTTACAATTTCTTAACATGATCGTATTAAAACCTTTATTAATTTCGTGATAAGATCTACTAGTTTATGATTTATATAATTATTTCACTTGTGATTGCGATCTTCTAAGAAATTGAAAATTCATGCTTCTTTTTCTCATTACTATAAAATAATGTTAGCTGCAAAGTAAAACATTATTTATAAACATTTTTTATAATGAATGTAAAATCATGATACAATATAACAGCAAATATTTTTTATACAACGACAAAACTGCAAGATATCTAAAATAATAATAAAAGAAAATATGTACTCTTCTTGAAATAATCTTTTCTAAATAATCTTTATTACATTCTACGTTATTTATTTACTTTACTTTTTATTTTTTATTTTTCTTTATCTTTCTGGGTGTAGATAATGTAACTTTTTTATAGGAAAATTATAATGAGAATAAAACAATACAGTGATATCTTGACTCACTTTTACAAGATTAATGTATGATTTGCTTTTTCTATGAAAATTATATTATTTTTATTAGTTTAATATTTCTTGCTTATTATTTCTTTATTTTTATATATTTTTTAACATACCTGTTACTTATTTAAAAACCTTTTGACTTTCTTACGAGAAGATGTATTACCTATTTTTGAAGCACAATTATTGTATCTTGTACGAGAATATAATTTTACAGTAATCATATATTTTAATGTTTGTACCGATGATCATAACACTTTTAATTTTTATTTAACCATTGTGGATGTGCTTCATTCGTTGCATATATACATTCAGTTAAAATTTTATTAAGAATTTGTTTAGATGCCCAATGATGTCGCCATGAAATTGAAAGCCATCAATTGTATTTTAATAATATTTAGAATAAATTTGTTGGGCGCACTAATTTTGTTACTAATGGAGCAT
Source organism: Camponotus fellah (assembly GCA_030586385.1). Lineage (NCBI taxonomy): Eukaryota > Metazoa > Arthropoda > Insecta > Hymenoptera > Formicidae > Camponotus > Camponotus fellah. The sequence goes on along the minus strand of JAPIVC010000477.1, from coordinate 3,846 downwards.
CTTCATCTTCATTTGGATATTCGCGAAATTCTATATATTTTTCATTCGCTGTCGATTTATCCATTGGTGTTTTCATCATATCGGTGCGACAATGATCGCAGTTGCTTTTTGCAATACTTCGTCGTGCCACAAATCCAGCAAAATATGCGATAGCATTTTCATCGTAACTGCTGTCAAATGCATTGACATTTTCAATTTCTTCGATATCACATTCCCTGAAAAGAATATTCACATCTTTAATAAGCATTTCACTTTCAGGTTCATCACATTATATAATGGTATTGTTCATATTCATTACATTTTCCATTTTTTTAATGAATGGACTTGGTTGATTTAAAAAGTGTTTCTAGCTTCTGGACATTGAACGTTGTCTTTGTCACTGGATAGAATATATTCTGTGGAAAGTATGAAAGACAATCTGATCATTCTTGCAGTTGGATTAGGATTAAATCCTCCACGTTGTCTTAGTTTTGAAAATAAATGTTCCACTGAATCTTGATTACATAATCTGTTAAAGCTCAAATCCTTCATATTGATTTGAAAGATTTTTAAAAGTTGCAAGAATTGCTCTTACAGTCAGGGAAAGCCTTTAAAACAAGGAATTTGACTTATATATTCAGCTGATTTCGACCATCTTGAGCTCCATTTGACAAAATCTGTTAATAAATTTTCAATATCCGGATTTTTGGAGGATAAAGGTCGTTTGCCACCAAATGATATATTAAGATTATAAGCATTGCATGCATCAATAATATTAATTTAACACTCTGCAAAATCTGCTGTTGCTTGCCACGTAATCGTGTTTAATTCTTTTTCTTGTCCGGCTGTTATCGCGGCAGCAAAAGTATAGCTGAATAATTGGAATGCTCTTTTTCACATTCATTGATTCAAAAGAATCCGGATGCATGTGTGCTTCTGTTATATGAGATAATAAATTGGAGCCCCTTTTGTGGCATTATCAATGGACCATGTCATTTCGAAATCCGAAAATGATGCGATAACTTTGCCATCACAATAAAAGATTTCCATGTGTTCTGGAGAAAGCTTGCTAATTTTTGACTAAATGCGGAAAAATCAAATGATGCGTTATATTTTTTCCCATTATAAATAAAAAATGCTTTTCTGAGTTAATACCGAGTTGGAGTGTAAGCACTTTGATTACACGCCTTGATCACATGTAACAAGTTGCACATCAGCACCTGCAGGTTTCACTCAATCTGTCTAGACATTCTTTCAATAATAAATTATTTCTTCGACTTTCATGCATTTTCCTGGGAGGAAATATGCTAAAGGCTGTCGTCAAGCATTACGTGCATTCAAACTGTCTAGACAAAAACAAAAACATTTGGCTCTTTCTGATTTTCTTCCTAAAGATCCAAGATCGACAAGGCCTTCTATTTCGTCTAATTTTACTGAATATTCTTCATAAGGTTTTATAGTCATTTCATCCCATTTTAAAGCACACACTCTTTCTTCCTTTGGTATGTGAGAATATTTACTTTTAATTTGTGAAATATAAAATCACAAAATCCTGGTCGTACATCATATTCTTCCAACCATCTTTGAATAGTGCGTCGCGCAGGAAAATTACATCCTGCTTTTCTTAGGCAGAAAGCAGCGGCTGAATAATAATATAATTGTCTTGCTAGATTTTTTCTTCTTCTGTATAAATTGCATTTGGTGTATGCAGTTGTAAATTTATCATGGCTTCTGCAACAGGATATAGATTTTGTTCATGTATCAATTTTTTTATTATCTTTTTCTTTTGTTTACTATTTTTTGGTGTTTTACGTTTCGTACAGTAAAATGTCTTAAACGATATTTCAAATTTTGTATTTGTTTTCGTAATCGATTGTTTTCAGATTTTAAAGATTTAATTATAATATGTAGATTATGTATTTTTGACTTATTATATTCTTTGTCTTCTACATTTTTATTTGATGTAAGAGGCGTCAAGACTCTTTCATCCTTTGTTCATACGTAGTTCAAGGTTTTCTATTTTTCTTCGTCTTGCTCTATGCTTTTTTTTATTGACGAGAGGCGTGGGAATTTTTTCATATGACTCTAAATGCATCCATTCTGTTATATCTTCTTTTTCCATGCAAGCATCAAAATATAAATGTGGTGCTCGATATTGCTGTTCTATTGGATGTTTATCTGCTATATTATCAATAGATATACATGATGTTGATGTGGCAGTCTTTCTGTACATTGCATTTCTTTCACATTTAAACGTTCACAAAGAGGCACTTGCTCTATTTGTATATTTATTTCAACATTTTGTATATTTTTATTAGATAAAACTTCATTAAAATAATGTGGGACAGCATCTCGCTTTAAACTTTTATTTTCATTAAAAGCATTTTCAGAGAAATGATCCTCGCACAATCCTGCACATCGAATTGAGCTGAGAGCCCATTTTTCTAATTTTGATTTCCTGCAACAATAACAAATAAAAAAATTGAAAATATACAGGATGTAACTTAAAATCCCGGAATATCTTGGAAAATATAGTTTTTAAAAAATATTTCCAGTCAAAGTTGTATGATTTCGAGAGGGACATAAGATGATGTTATTGATTGATCTTGAAATTATTCGAAGATTACGTGAAAGTTATCTCCAATTCTTTAATGGAACACTCTATTTTGCATTGCATATTATTGTAGCGATCTTAGAGTTTTCCAAAACACTATAATAAAGTGTTTTTTCATTAAAAACTTTTTGAATTATAAAGCTTGAAAGTTGCAGTATTTTGACATAAGTAAAAATATCTCGTAAAATATTAATTTTTTGATTATCGAACCTTAATTTATGCACAGAATAATGAGACAAATCGGTGGTATAAAGAAAACATGTAGTTGCCTTTTGAAAATAATTTGCAACTGCATGTTGCAAATTACATATTTTGTTTATAAGCAACTATGTGTTTTCTTTACACCAATCGATTTATCTCATTATTCTGTGCATAAAATATTGAGGTTTGTTAATCGAAAATTAATACGATATATTTTTACGATATATTTTTGTACCTTATATCAAAATATTGCAACTTTCAACTTTTATATTCAAAAGTTTTTTAATAAAAAAATACTTTATTATAGTGTTTAAATTCGAGGACAATTACAAGAATATGCAATAAATAATAGGGAGTGCAATTTAAAATTCAAGATGACCTTTACACGATGCCACCCAGAGTAAAATGATACAGCCAGTAAATAGATCTTTTGAAACCCTACAACTTTTGTAGACGTCACTTTTCTCAAATCAGTAGTTTCCGAGATTGGGGGGGAGCGATACTTTTTGAACACTGTATATATATATATATATATATATAATATATATAATAAAATAATTTAAAAATGCTATAATAATGTAAATAATTTTACATTTTTCTTTGCATATGTAAGAATTAATATATCTGAAATTATTTAGCATTGAAAATTGTTAATATAGTAATATATTATATAGAAACTATGTCAATTTTCTCATAAACATTATAAATAAATATATCAAAAAATGATACAAAAAAATAGACTAGTGTAATAAAATATTAAAGTGTAAATATTTTGTTATCAAGTATAAATGTTTTGGGAAGATCATATTTATCAAATATAAAATTTTTCTGTGTCAAGCAAAATTCCTAGGTTATTTAAATTTCTTAAAAAATGTAATTATATTATTTTTTTCCATTATGTAAATATGTTTCGTTAACGAATAAAATTATAAAAATAAAATAAAAAAAAGTTATGTTTTACAAAATTTTATTATTCTGCTAATTTTATAATTTATTTTGGCAATGAGAAATAATATATTTGATTATGAAAAATATATATATAACATTATCTT
>JAPIVC010000476.1:0-61088 GCA_030586385.1 Camponotus fellah | reverse complement strand
TTATTTTTATTTTATTCATTCTTCTGACATTACTTCATGATCAATTGCACTCTCTCATTTAATTTTATCATTTGGATATATTATATCATTTTATTTCTTCTTTTTACTCTGTTTATTCTTATTTAAATTTAATCTAGATTTGATAATAGATCATAATCTCCCTCATCCCCAGTAAACCCGGTGAATGCAGGGTGACTGAAAAATATGGGAGGCATTGAAATAAAATAATTAAGTTAACCATCTCGGTATTGTAGTTCTCTATTATTTTTGTAACCGGGACGTAACAGCCATGGAATCGCGAGATAATGTACCGATAATTGATTTTTTTAAGGCAAAACTCATTAAGGAAGAAACACGACGTATCGATCAAAATGATTGTAAAAATCATAATTTGAAAAATAATGCTCTAATGGTGAACAAAGGACATAATAAAAATACAAAGGATATTCATACGAAACATGCAAGAAATTACAAGTTCACAGGAAAATGCTACAAGTGCAATAAAATTGGGCATAAATCGGCGGAAAGAGTAATTCAAAACGTCACGTAGGAAACAAGATGCCATGCTCGCAAGTATCCAATATGCTGGACCACAAGGATCGGCAATGGTGCTTGGACAACGGTGTGACAAGTCACATGTGCCATAATAAAGAGGAATTTCACGGACTAGATACGAATAAAAAGTGTAATGTCTATACCGCCACAGAAGACATCGTTGAGTCCGGTGGCACTGGTGACGTGAAAATGAAGGTGACATTAAGAAACAGAAAAGTAAACGACATTAAGTTGAAAGACACAATGTTAATACTGAAATTTAAAAGTTTACTTTCGGTTTCCCGCATGACTGATAATGGCTATACAATGACATTCAAGGAGAAATGCGCGTTTGTGAAGCGACTCTACAGCGTTAGTAGCTAAAAGACAAGGTTAGTAGATGAGGCTGAACAATCACAAGTCTTGGCGGCACGCGATATTAAAGATGATAACCTCTTACGTTGGCATCAAAGATTCGGTCACTTAAACCTAAGAGATTTAAATAAATTAAATTCTCAGGAAATGGTAATTGGTCTAAATATGAAAAGTAATTCTAAAGAACTTAAGAGGATGTCGGAGTCGCAGCCTAACTCCGACGGATGCCCTCATTTTAACTAAAAGTGACGGTACATTATCAACATTTATAGTTATGTTACCGATAATATTTATTTAATATAAAAAGACATGCATATTTTAGAAAGAGCAAGTGAAAACTTTTCTTTATATTGTATTAATTGTATTTATTGAAACAAAAAATATGTTGCATTTTCACTGCTCTATCGTCTCGCACAAGCAACGATTTTAGAGCATAAATCTCTCTTTGCGTATATATTTAAACATAATTCTAATATCAATGCTCTCGTTTAGCTATGTCTATTTATATATATAATAAAAATATATTGTGAAAATATTTATAAATATTATGTACTTATAAATTTTACGAAAACAATATTACATCAAACAATTTGCATAAAACATTTTATATTGTTAGCTTTTGATTATATTGATTTAACAAATGTCATGCATAAATTGTAATTTGTAGAAAGTTATATGCAAATATTCTTTTTATTGTGTATACAGAGTCGCAGAATACAATACATATATAAGTGCTTGTGAGGAGCGCAGGAAATTGAAGAAAAAGATCTCATAGCATTTTACGATTTTTGCAATAATAGAAACTATAAATAAATAAATTATATAATAATATTAAATAAAATCGAACGAATGTGTATCTACATGTGTGCGTGCGTGCGTGCGTGAAAGAGAGAGAGAGAGAGAGAGAGAGAGAGAGAGAGAGAGAGAGAGAGAGAGAGAAAGAGAGAAAGAGAGAATGTATGTGTTCGCATATGTGTCTGTATGTGCATAGCGACCAGCTGATCGCAGCAGGCGCCCCGCGTAAGCACCCGCGTCTGACGGTGAATCGCATCACCCCTGCCTGTCTCTTGTATCCGACCCGTCATGCGTTAACTACTTTCTTTAATAATTCGAAAATTAAGTTTCGGACGAAATTTTGCAAAAGGAAAAATCTTAGAATTGACTCAATAATATATCATTTCAGGGACACAGGGGTTATTTTGAATCACCCTGTATATTGTGACGTGACGCTTTTGAGCTCCGTCACATTGACCCCGTCGAGAGGATAAAGCGTGCGCGGGGTCGTTTCTCGCGCCTGCGGGAGGACTTTAATTATCCGCTAGGATCAATTTTAAGTTATAGATTTAAGGTATTTAGACAGAGTGCGGCGATCTGGGCGAGCGTGCAATACCGTGATTTATATGAAGATCCCGAAGGATACCGCAAGGAAGAGAAGAGGATAGAAAGAGTGGATCAAGGCCTCCGCGAATGAAAGTCACGTATCGGGATCCCGCGCCGCCGCACAGTGGGGCGAAATTCGGAAAAGATAGCCAAAAATCGATAACTCATTTAATTATGAAAGAAATCGTTTGAAACTTGGTATCTACAGATTATGAGTTGGTGATTTTGAATCTAAACTTAAAATTGTCAACTTCACAAAATGGCAGATCCAATATGGAAAATAAAGTACTAATACGTTTTTTTATGTGAGAGGGTCCCGTTAGCCCACGAGCTCGATAGCACACAACGAGTGGATATAATTTGACCACGTTCGAAATGGCCACGGGTAAATTTGACTACGTTCGAAATGGCCACGTTCGAAACGGCCACGTTCGTAATGGCCACGCGTTCGTAATGGCCACGTTCGGAACGGCCACGTTCGAAACGGCCACGTTCGAAACGGCCACACACACATACACACACACGGGGAGGTGCAAGAGGGGCCTTCGGCCCTCCCTCCCGCACCCACACCGTCCACCTCGCTTCGTGTGAAAAGCTACAAACCTATGTGTGTGTGCGTGTGGCCGTTTTGAATGTGGCCGTTTTGAACGTGGCCGTTTCGAACGTGGCCATTTCGAACGTGGTCAAATTTACCCGTGGCCATTTCGAACGTGGTCATTTCGGACGCTCCCGCACACAACCACACATATATCGCCGATGCCATAAGCCCGATGCTTAAGATAACCAGCACAATTGACCAATCAGAAGGTCCTAGTGTTCTAACTGACCAATTAGCAACACTCGTGTGCTATCGGGCTCGTGCGCTATCGGAACCCGTCCTTTTTATGTAAATGCAATATAATGTTTATTTTATTTTTGGAGTCACTGAAGTTTTTATATTTTTCTTATTTTGTTTTTGTTAATTTTTAATAGTTTTTTGATTTATGAAAGCATAAATTTAGCATAAAAAATCATTTTTATTTTTTTTATTTTTTATTATTTTTTTTATTTTTATTTTTTATTTATTTACATGAAGCAATACAAAGAATAAAAATAAATGGTTAGAACTAATTGAACAAGAAGAATTATAGAACAACCTAATTACTAATTGAACAACCAAATTATATACAGATCTAAATCTTCATCACTGTCTAATTCCATTGAGCAATTATTTTCGCTTCCATATCTTGAATGTTATAATGTTGATCATTCATTAACAAATTTTTTGCTTCCATTATTAAATCTTGTACTTTTTTATTTTGCAAAGCTCTTAATTTACTAATTACTGGGTCAGATGATATTAAAAGATGATGAATAATGTCTTTGTTATTAGCTTTGCGTGAACATTTCCTACTGTTGTAGGCTCTCGCAGCTTTGAATATTTTATTTCCAGTCTCTTGTGCCTCTTCAGAAAGCCATCCGATGGGAAAAATCATTTTTTTCATAATTGCGCCACCAAATTGAATTAATATTTTATGTATAGATGGAGGCATATTGCACCAAGAATACAAATGAACAAATAATTCTGCGGTTTCATAAGCATATCTTTCAAATTTATCACAGTCAATTTTACAACCACTTGCCATCACATGTAAAATATTGCCAAATCTTTCTATTAATTTTTTATCAATTCCAATTATATTTGAAACATCTTCAGGATGAGCAAAAAAGCGCCTAGCTGTCGTGCCATCATTTGTCGTTCCGTAACCTTGTTTGACAATATCAACAATTATACTCAGTTGCGATTTCAAATCATCTTGTTTTTTTTAATCTGCTTCAAGATTTTATTATTCCCCCTAGCAGAATCCTCCTCAAAATCGATATTATACGAAATATGTAAAATGCATTCCATGAAACGAATCCAACAGTGCAGAGTAGGCAAACCAAATTTATAATTGTCTTCATTACATCGTAGTTGTTTAATTGTTTTCAAATCATTCATTTGTTTGGGAGTGGCTCCACAAATGTTGCATGACGTAGAAGATTTTTGACTTGTCAAAATATTACAAATTTTTCAACCATGGTGCATTGCAAATTGTGAGTGACTTTTGTTTTTTGAGTTTCAGTTACAATAGTTGGTTGAAAATTATCAATTTCAGTTACATAAAAATTATATTCACGCAAAATATTTGATGGTCTCTCTTTAAAAAATTCAAATTTGATAGGTCTACAATATCGGATAGATGATGATCGATCGTTTTTCCATAAGATATTATTATCAGATGACAAGATAAGAAGTACATAAGATATTACAAATACCGTACTATCAGTCAAATAAGTCGCATCTTTATCGAAATTTTGTTGACTTGATGCACCATCCATACCCCATTTACCATATAATACAAAATCTTCACAATCTATTTTCTGCAAGTCTGTTGCTATAATTGACGAGATAATGCGAAGCATCAAGTAATTCTTGTAATTTTATTTCAGCACCTTTTTCGGTTATTGTTATATTATGTGGATAACAATCAATCTTAGCAGCTTGTAATTTTTTATATGAAGGGTATTGTTTACTACCAAAGTATTGTGCATTGTATTTTCGAAGATATTCATATTTTTCTCTCGTCATGCTTATATCCATATATTATTATATAGGCCAAAGTACCGTTTATGAGATCTTTTGAAAATTTATTTTTTGATTTATTAAAATCTTGTGTGTTATTCGGAGGGACAATAGCGTTAATCAATTCTTCCTAACTATACTTGCTTTGAAGTTCCTTGAACGTCTTTTCTTGGTTTGGCGAAAACTATTCTCCAAGCTTTTTCGGGGACGACCACGATCTCTTAGATTAGGATCTAATTGTCTATTAGAAGTTGTATCTTTAGAACACGTGAATATTAAATTTATTTTCTTAAATTCTATTTCGAAGTAACTTTTCATAAAAAATCTGTTCTTTTCCTCGAACTTTGATTGTGTTCGTCTGGCAGTTTTCCAATATCTGTGATATTGTGAAATAAAATTAGAACTTACTCTCCTTCGAATTTGATTTAATTGAACATCATTAAGATTATATTTTTTTCAATGTTCTCCATTATTATATTTATATGCGGTTTACTTGTATCTCTATTTTCCCAGATTCATTTACAAAACTCTCCTTTTTGAATTTTAAAATTTGTCATTATAGAAGAATTAAAAATATCACTTAGAAGAAAAAGATATATATTATTAATTTATAACATAAAAATAAATATTTGTACGAAGTTATTATTTCAATATAATTTTATATATATTTACATATATATAATATTGTCGGAGGTTGAAAATGGCGGTTGAAGGAGAGGCAGGTATTTTGTGGGTGAGAGGATTAAAATAGGAAATTAGAAGGAAATAGAGAGGGAAGAGAGGCAGGAGGAGACTCATTGAGAAGCGGAGGAAAGGAAAAGTACCGGAAAATGGAGGGAAGGAAGAGGAGAGACGATGGAGGAAGTTAGGAGGAAAGAAAAGTGAAGTGTATAGACAGTTGGAAAGGATGACGTGGAAGAGATAAGGAAAGGGGAGCGTGAGGAAGGAGGAAGGAGATGACGCAGCGAGGGAAACGGCGGCATGGATAGAGGGGCCGGATTCAAGATGGCGGGACAGTGTTGATGGAACGCGAACACGTGGAGGAGTTAAAAGAATAGAGTGACATAGAGTGTGTGAAGTGAAAAATGGAGGGAGACATAGAAGAAGGAAAGGAGAAAAGGACGAAGACGGAAGAGGAGACGAGGGAATGGAAAGTGAGAGAGAGAGAAATGGAGGGAGCTGAAGGAGATGAAAGGGGGCAGGAAAAGTTGGAGAGAGAGGTGGCGATGGATGTGGAGGAGACGTACTAGGATGAATGAGGAGACAAGGAAGGAAGGATGGAGGGAAGACGGGAGAGAAAGAGGTAGAGGAGGGAAATGGGGCGGAGGAGGAAGCAGAGAAACAAAGAGGGAAGGATAAAGAGAGGATGGGAGAGAAGGAGGAAGAGCAGGAAAAAGAGAAGGAAGAGTAGGGGAGGAAAAGGGGAAAGGAATAGGAAGAAGGAAGAGGAAAAGGAGGAGGAAGAATGGAGGACAGGAAGGAGACTATAGGGATAAGAAAGGAAGAAGAAGGAGAAAGGAAGAGAGGAGGAAAGGTAGAAGATCGGAGGAAGGCAGCAGAGGAGTTGAGGAAAAAGGAATGTGTGGACGAAGAAAGAGAAAGCTATATGGAGTCAGAGAGGAACAGGGAAGGCGATGGAAGAAAGGAAAGGGAAAAAGGTGGAGAAGAGAATCAGGGAAGATGGGATGAACAGGAAGAAGGGAAAAGGAGTCGGTAGGCGCGGAGGAAGAAAGAAGGACGACAAAGGAAAGAAGAAAGGAGGAGGGAATCGAGAAGGAAGGGAGGCAGAAGGAGAAAGATATGCGAGGGGGTAGAGAGGGTGGGTAAGAGAGGAGGTTAGAGAGGGCAAGAAAAGGTGAAGGATAGGAATGGGGGCCAGGGGAGGAAAGGATAGGGAAGTAGAGTGAAGAAGGTGTAGGAATAAGAAGGAAGTATAGAGTTAGTGACGGAAGGAGGAGGTTATGTGGAGAGGGACGTAAGTGAAGTGGGAAAAGAGGAGAATTAGAGGAAAGAGAGGGGTTGGGGTTGGAGATAGGACGCGGAGGTCTGCTTGTGTGTTTGCTTTGTTCACAGAGACAGTAGAATGGAGAAGGCTAGGATTGAGACAGATGTATGAGAGCAGCAAACCTGATAAAGCATTGGAACAGGAAGTAAGAGGAAAGGCAAGCCACAGAAGAGAGAGGAGAGGAATATAGGAAGTAAGAAAGGAAGGACGGAGAGAGGAGATCTGTGGCGGAGGAAAAGGAATAATGACGAGAAGGGAAAGAAAGGGGCCGCAGGGAGGGAAGGGTACGAGACTGTAAGAGTCACATATGGTCAGGTCGCGAGGAGGAGGGATAAATTTAAATATTGTAAAGGTTTAGGTACGTTCCTAAGGAAAAAAACGCCTTGTTAATCCTAAGGGAAAACAATAAACCTATACATACATACATACATATATATATATATATATATACAGGGTGGTTCATTTTAATCGCCCCAGGCAAATATCTCGAAAAATATGAAAAATACAAAAAAATGTTTCAGACAAAAGTTGTATGGTTTCGAGGGGGACATAAGATGATGCTATCAGTTTGACCTTGAAAAGTCACCTGAAGGTCACGTCAAGGTCATCTCCAATTTTTTAAATGAAACACCCTGTATATTTTTGCATATTCTTGTATCTTATCTCGAGAGCTTTCCAAAACACTATGATATAATGTTTTTTCATTAAGAACTTTTTGAGTTATTAAGGTTTGAAAGTAATAAATCCAATATTTTGACATAAACTATAAAATATCTTACAAAATATCCAATTTTCAATCATCTTACCCTAATACTTTTATGCACAGAATGATGAGACAAATTGACTAGTGTAAAAAAATACACAATTGTTTAAAAAAAATTTGTAATTGTTGCAAATTTATACAGGTGGTTCATTTTAATCATTCCAGGCAAATATCTCGAAAACCAAGCCTGGGAGAGAAAAATATTCTATACAAAAGTTTTATGGCTTCAAGAGGACATAAGATAGTGCTATCAGTTTGACCTTGAAGAGTCACCTGAAGATCACATAAAGGTCACCTCCAATTTTTTTAATGGAACACCCTATTTTTTTACTGCATATTCTTGTAGCTTATCTTGAGTGCTTTCCAAAACGCTATGATAAAATAATTTTCATTAAATATTTTTTTAAGTTATAAAGCTTAAAGGTCACAATATGTGCCGATATTACTCAAGATGTACCGGCGAGATAAAGGCAAGACTCTAGATTGATCTGACTGATGAAGGCAAGACTCGAGAGTGATCCGGCCGATGAAGGCAAGACTCGAGAGTGATCCGGCCGATGAAAGCAAGACTCGAGAGTGATCCGGCCGATGAAGGCAAGACTCGAGAGTGATCCGGCCGATGAAGGCAAGACTCGAGAGTGATCCGGCCGATGAAGGCAAGACTCGAGAGTGATCCGGCCGATGAAGGCAAGACTCGAGAGTGATCCGGCCGATGAAGGCAAGACTCGAGAGTGATCCGGCCGATGAAGGCAAGACTCGAGAGTGATCCGGCCGATGAAGGCAAGACTCGAGAGTGATCCGGCCGATGAAGGCAAGACTCGAGAGTGATCCGGCCGATAAAGGCAAGACCGATGAATTCCATAAGATCACATCAAAGTCACATTAAGTGTCTATTTTTGGTCTACAGCAAATGCTCAAATGTACCACCATTCTGCTGGATACATAATTGCAACCGTCTTTCCAATGCATTGACTGTTTTTCTGAGAACATCGGCTGATATATTTCTACATGCTTGTCTAATGCGGCCCTTTAGCTCTTCAGCTGTGGTGGGTGCGGTCTGGTAAACAATGTTTTTTAAATAGCCCCATAAGAAAAAATCTGGTGATCTGGGAGGCCATGCTATATGACCACCTCTTCCAATCCAACGGCGCTGATAAGTTAAATTTAAAAAATTTTTTACAGGGCGTGTGTAATGTGGTGGTGCGCCATCCTGTTGCAACCACATATGTTGAACTGTATTTTCATCGACAAACTCTAACATCCTTGGCAACACATCTCGTAGCATACGTAAATATGAGTCTCCTGTAACATTGTCATCAAAAAAGTGAGGTCCGATAATATGACCATCTAAAATACCACACCAAACTATCACCTTCCATCGATGCTGATTGTCTACATGCCGAACCCAGTGCGGATTGATATTAGAATAATAATGACTATTATGCCGATTTAGCATGCCATTGCTTTCAAATGCAGCCTCGTCACTAAACATAACGCGAGAAAAAAATGTGGGATCTAACTGAATTTTATCTATAGCCCACCTGCAGAAGTTAACACGAAGAATTTTATCGTTATCAGAAAGCTCTTGATTAAGTGTAATGTGATAAGGGTGAAAGTGATTGGCACGTAAAATTCTACCTACAGTTGTACGAGACACATTTAATTCACGACTAATTTGACGTTGACCAATGTGTGGATTTATTATTACCATTCCTAGTATGGTTACGATAATAGCATCGTCGTTATTTAATGGTTTTTTAGAACGTTTGCGTTTCAACAATCCCGTACGCGCTCTAGTTGTTAAACGCAAAATTGCTTTATGATCAGGATGTCGTCTATCTGGATATCTATCTTGATATTGACGAGCTGCTTCTCTAGCATTATTATTAGCGGCATAAAAAATACCAATTATATCAACAATTTCTGAGGGCGGATAATCTGCCATGTTAATAATGACACAATTCATGAAAGGAAATAACATGAATTTACTGTTGGACAAATCGTAATAAGAGCTAACTCGTATTGATCTTAACTAAAAACAACCCAGATAGCAAAATGACGCAAATTTTGCGCAAAGTTTACGGCAAACTCGAGCATGCGTTTGCAGCAAAATTACGACAAGGTGTGTCCGCAAAAAGCTTATCTTTTGCTGGCAATGCTTGTCGCAATAGCATGACGCATATTTTAGGTAAATAATACGGTAAGCCTTGCCTAGCATAGCATGACAGCAAAATTGCGGCAAAAACAGAGCAAGCCTTGCCGTAACACGATACGACAGCAAAATTACGGCAAGAACAGAGCAAGCCTTGCCGTACACGATATGACAGCAAAATTACAGCAAGAACAGAGCAAACCTTGCCATGCATATAACGTGTGTATATCTGTTACGTGTGCAATGCGCGAAAATACATCGGTCGAACGAGGAGCCAATAATCGATATAATAATGCGTGTTTTTGTAATGTCAAGACAACTCATCTCTCAACTCGTTGGTAGCAACTCTGTTATTTACAGCATCATTTGATGAAAACATTTTGTCATAAATATGCTCGAAATTTTGTGAAAAGATAAAGCAAGACAAATCCTTGCCAGAAAATTGCCGCAAAAATTGAAACAAACCTTGCTGGCAAGATTTTTCAAAACGTGCTTTTAGCATTCGTGGCTATCTGGGAATCAGCTGTATTAGAACTTGATAAAAATGTTTTAAAATGTGTAATAAACAACATTACTGTAATAGACAAATATAAATTTGCAACAATTACAAATTTTTTTTAAACAATTGTGTATTTTTTTTACACTAGTCAATTTGTCTCATCATTCTGTGCATAAAAGTATTAGGGTAAGATGATTGAAAATTGGATATTTTGTAAGATATTTTATAGTTTATGTCAAAATATTGGATTTATTACTTTCAAACCTTAATAACTCAAAAAGTTCTTAATGAAAAAACATTATATCATAGTGTTTTGGAAAGCTCTCGAGATAAGCTACAAGAATATGCAAAAATATACAGGGTGTTCCATTTAAAAAATTGGAGATGACCTTGACGTGACCTTTAGGTGACTTTTCAAGGTCAAACTGATAGCATCATCTTATGTCCCCCTTGAAACCATACAACTTTTGTCTGAAACATTTTTTTGTATTTTTCATATTTTTCGAGATATTTGCCTGGGGCGATTAAAATGAACCCTGTATATATATATATATATACAATATATGAAAGATTCATTTTATTATAAAGAGACGAAAGAAATAAAATAAAAAGAATAAATAACTAAATATAAATAAAAGTATATAATGAGCAGGAAGAAAGACAGTGAGAGAGAAAGAGAGAGAGAGAGAGAGAAAGAGAGAAAAGAAAGACAAACAAATAAAAAAATATATATATATATTTTTATTTATTTATAAAAATTAAACAACCGATATACGAGAAAAGAGCGATAAGAGCCACCGCGGATGATAGTGCGTAAAATTTTATAAAGATTAATAAATCGCGAAAAATAAGACGCGAAAATAAGACATGCATATATTTTACTTGGTGCATAAACCAAGGTAGATTCTCCATTCGAGAATACTATATAAGACCCCTCTTTACCCCCTGCAGAGATGTAAGCGAGAAAATATCGGGGCGAAGTCGCTGAATCGGATCTATTTTCGCGTCTTATTTTTCGCGATTTATTAATCTTTATAAAATTTTACGCACTATCATCCGCGGTGGCTCTTATCGCTCTTTTCTCGTATATCGGTTGTTTAATACATTTCAGAGCCTAATTCTTTATCTATCTTAATTTATAAAAATTAAGTTCACCAAATATTTTCAGTTTACATTTAATCAAATGATAATATACAATATGAAGTTATTACTTCTATTTACTTCGTTTGTAAAAATAAAATTCAAACTTTTTACTTTAAAAACTTGTTTTTTTATGAATATGCGCAAGCTTTCTCATAAATTATAAATACATACTTATTGCTATAAATACATACTTATTGCTATAAATATCATAAATAATATTATTATATTGTATGAAAAAAATAATTGAAATAATAATATATTGTATACTATATATCATTATTATATGTACACTCCGGAATAACGATTAGTTCTGCGGCCTCTCTCACGGGGCAAGGGGAGCGTAAAAGTGACCAATCAGCTGCCACCGTGGCAGTGTCTAATTGGTCAGAGGCTACACTCCCCTTGCCTGCAAGAGGGGTCACGCATCGTTGTCCCGAAGTGTATATATATGATAATGTAAATTGATAAAATGTATCAAATTATCTTTTTTTTTTATTCGTAAATTGATAAAGAGCTGTAAATTGTGATCAATTTTCCAAAAATTATTTTAATTGCAAATATACAAAAATACTTTGTGTTATATAAGTTTATTTATATAATAATACTTGTGCATATATGTATATATTACTTTCACATATATGAAAAAGACAAAAAGAAAAAGAAACAGAGAGGGAAAGAATATAACCAGATAACTCTGTCTATCCTTGTCTGCTAAATTGCAGCTCCATCTATCACTCGATACGGCACTAATCTGCTGCTCTTTTTTACTTATCGACGTCGATTCCTCATGTACATGTATATACTCAATTAATTACTTAATAAATCTTTTTATATAGGTCTCTAAGTCCATTTGTAACATTTTAATATTTTTCTTTGATGTTATCGCGACTGCGGACGCTATACTTTTTGCACGAACAAATTGTACAACTTTAATAATAAATAAATATTGTTCAAGAAGTCGGTAACAAAAAAATACTTATTTAACTTTTCTTTGGTTTTTCTACATGAACTTAAGCGCCCGCAGTTCATTATTGCAAGTATTTTAATTGTGGAAAACGATTTGTCAATTTGAATAGACAAAAAAAAGATTTGTCCTATAATTAATATTTGCGTTTTGTCGGTAATATATATGATTTTAGGATTCTCTTAATTTTCTCTTTTAAGCTTTCTATCTCCTTCATGTCGTTTACAAGCTTATGAAGCTGCTCGACTTCTTTTTCTCTTGCATTTCCTTCTTTTTCTTGTTTTTCAGTATCATTTTCAATTCTTTATTTGTTATTTTTTATCAGTAATTTGACTTCCCAATTTCTGTCTTTCTTTGTCTTTTTCTTTGTCTGCTTTTCTCATTAGAGCTCGTATTATCATCTTAGAATTCTTTAATCTCTTTTTTTTGATACCTAACAAGTCATCTTTAATATTCTTACTCTTTTTTTCTAATTTTTTCTATATTTTCCAGATGTTCCAACACTCTAGCCTCTGCCTCATCCGGTGTTGCTTCGCTGGAGTTCGACAACTCGTGAACATCGAGATCTGGTATATCTAGTACTTTTCTTTCCATCTTTTTGGGACGGCCTCTTCCTCTCTTTACTTCTTTTCTTTTAACTCCGTCCTCCTCTTCTCCTAAATTCGCTCCTTCCTCATACAAGGATGCAACTGGCCTATAATCTGTTGCATCCCTCCGGAGATGATGAGGGTATCTTGCGATCTTACAACTAATTCTTTCTGCTCCCTCCGGAGGAATACCCTCGTCTTCCATTATTCTCTGCTTACGAGCAGAGAGGTTTGCCGGCTGGACGTTAAATTCATCTTCTTCGTCCAAAGAGCCTCTTTTTTTTAAGGCTTCTTATTTTCGACCTCCATTTGCTCATCTTCTTTCTGAGTTTTCTATAAATGTGGAGCTCTTAAATCTCTCTTTCTTCTCTCTCCATCGTTTCGCCTCGCATGTATCGCCGGTAGCCAATTCTTCAAAGACGCCCGACGTTAACACCTCCGATAGCTCTTTGTTCGATGACAATGATAACTCAACAGGGACAATATTGAGTTAATTACCGAAACAGCGGAATGGCAGTTTTCAGATCTTTTTATTTTTGGCAAAATTAAGGCCGGTATTCATAATCCGATCTTATATTTAAGATCGTCTTAAATCTGCTTCGAGGTTGATTTAATACCTCATTCAACCAATCAAATAGCTATGTAGCATTTTAAGCTCGAACTTAAGACGATCTCAAATATAAGATCGGCTTAAGATTCATAGTAAGATCGGAATTGCAAAATTTCTTTAAATGATACCATTAATAGTGATTTACACATATCAAAAAATATATTTACGGGAATTTTCTGATGCAGTACGGAAATATAATAAATTTTTCTTCTTCAACGGAGTTTGTTACGCATATCATCACAAATAATGTTATTCATATTTAAAGTCGCGAAACATGTAAAACTGATAATGTGACATAAAGTAATAAAACACAAGAAAGCATATATTAAAGGTTTATAATGTAATTGAGTGAAGAACGGAACAGCAGTTTTCAGATCTTACTATTTTTAGCAAAATTAAGATCGAATTTGCAAAATTTTTTAAATGATGCCATTAACAATGATATATACATATCAAAAAACATAATTATGTGAATTGTATAAAACAATTGCAAATATAACAAATTTTTCTTTTTCAACGGATTTTTAAATTTATAAGGTAAGTGAATGAAGACGTTCGAAAATATTACAATTCCCGTTCAAATGGCAGTTTTTTTTCAGATCTATATAAAACAATGGAATAGCAGTTTTGAGGTCTATATAAAACAGCGGAATGGCAGTTTCCAGGTTTTTATTTGCGATAAAAAGCTGTTCTAAATGAAAAAAGAATATTCATATCATTTGCATATTATTTTAGAAAATTACGGAAATTGTTTTTTAATATGAATAAATCACTGTTAATAGAATCATTTAATGAAATTTTACAATTCTGCTCTTAATTTTGTCGGAAACAGAAAGATCTGGAAACTGCCATTCCGTTGTTTTATATAGGCCTGAAAAGTGTCTCAGGATATAATTTATTTTATGTTATGGGGAGATTTCAGATTCTGAATTTTTTAAATTTTCTAAACAAAATTGTTGCCTTGCTTCTACTCAATATTGCTTTTTAGTAATTTATTATACTTACTGTTGATATAATATTTCATGTATATTAAAGAAAAGCTTAATAAAATAAATTATTTGCTTGTTTTATTAAAATTTATAATAGGTCTGAAAACTGCCTTTTGTTTAAAAGTTTATTTGGTTTATGGCAGATTTGAGGACTTGTGAAAAAGTTATGTGTAATTAATCGATTTTAACTTCTAACAATACACAATTGATAAAAAAATGTTAATAAGTATCAAATATATAGAAAGCAATCGTTAAATAGAAAAATACTTGTCGTTTTTATTAAAAATCAAAGTGTCCTGATAACTGCCAATCTATACATATTTCAATATATTTGCAAAAATACTGATTTTTGTTGACGTAAAAATATTCTAAACAGTATTTGGTGCATTGTTAGTCATAAAAATAATGTTTTTAAAATGGGGCCCGAAAACTACTCTTTGACATATATATATATATATTGTGACGTGACGCTTGGCGGTCCGTCACAAGGATCGCGAGATCCGACCGAGAATACTTTTGCGCCTTCGTTCTCCCCTGATTTAGGGAGAGAGAGCGAATATTGGAGGCGAGGGTAGGCTCGTCTCTCATGCGTAGAATTATATTTGCGAAATTTAATAGAATAGAATTTAGCGAATGTGAGGGAGGACGCTGACGGGATCTCATCCGGTGACTCGACCCGAATGTAGAAGATCAGGCTAAAAGAAGTTCGGGACGAGCGGAGGCGCCAATTAGGAAGAGAACGCTGCTAAGTATCCATACCCGCTCTTATAAAATTGAAACATCGAATTAAGATTATCGCTGCTGACTCTGTAAATTTCCATATGATCAGCAGATAAGAGGAACAATAGCGGGGATGCCGAAAACGGAGCCAGCTCAGCCGAATTCAGCGCTACCGAGAGACCATAAAATTAACGGCGAGCAGCTACCAGAAAGAAACCTCCCACCGGGCTGAGGTTGAAGAACTAAAGAAATTCCGGAAGGAAAACAGGGTGTGACAGGCGCAAGTACGGCCGTGAAGGCCATAGGAATAATTGAGACCCGCGACGATCCTGAGGATTGCGAAAGCGCCACAAATAGCCTAGTTACGAATTAATTGCCGGCATGATTCCGACAGGCCTTCTGCTCGTCACTGTTCGGCGGACCAGTGTGAGAGCACGACGGTCCAAAATCATCGATTCCGTGTACGAATGCCGAGAGCGCTAGGATCTCCAGGAGTCATCGGTGAGAGGAATGTCAACCTCCTCACGCCGCTTATTAGTGAATCAGGTAGAATTAGCTCGAATAGAGTCCGTGCCGAATTGCTGCCGTCTTGAAATTCTTTATTCGCGTTTTTGATAATTGCGCAGTAGAGTGCAACGGCCGGCTGACATACTTTGTTCGAGCTACAATAATATTAAGTGCCCTCTCTCCCGGTTAAGCGCCGACAGTCAAGATTATTGTATTTTCGTTACGATTATTGTGGTATTTAGAAATTCCGTATTAAGTAACTTTTTGATTAGCGAACTCACACACAAAGGCGATTGCGATATTCGATAGCCGACGGTTGCGTTGCGGCATCGACTCGCGTATCCCCGCGACGTGAATCTTTCGATATTTTATTATGACTTATTGTTGTATCGTGCTTTTGAGATTTTATTACCGTTAATTGTTCGCGTTTGCGTCCGATCATTTATATTGGGTAATTATTTAGTCCGTTATGCTTGTATTATCGCTCAGCAATTACCTTTGTCTAACTCACGTTAATAATTGATTTTCTCGATCTCGCACTTGGCAAATTTATCTACCGTCATTATTTAAAATCTTTGGCTTATAAAAGACGGATGTCAATAATAGAACTATTATCACGATATTTCTTATTAATAATTCAATCTGAATTTGTGGCTGTCGAGGCCTCATTACGTCTCGCTTAGCATAAAATTCCAAGACTTTTTATGTTGCTTTTTCTACCGAGTAACACGTGATATCGCGGTGATCACGTTCGGAGATCGGCCCGTCGCTGCCGGTAAATATTGCTAAGATCAATTATACAACATCTGATCATTAAACGTAAATCTGTCTTGTATCGAATATTATCTATTACATTATCTCTGTTAAATATATTCATCTTTGTTATACTAACATCCTGTTTTAATTGCAGCCACCTTGTATTCTCGATCCTTCCTTGTTTAATTTCTGGTAAATGGAATCTTTCCGTATTTTTCGTTATCAAGTTAATGACATTTACTCTTTCTTCTTCGTTTAAATGATCGAGACATAGTAATTGCAATATTTTATTAATCGTGATTCTAAATCTCTTGACTTGGATTCGTTGATTTCATTTATTTCTTTGTTATTCTTCGTTTCCTCAAATGGATATAGTTTTATTGTAGGGATCGCTAACTTTACTCCTCATCTGATGAATTTATAACATATAGATATGCAATTCCGTGATGATTGGATACGACGCGTTACTTAAATACACCTGCGGTCCTACATCTAATTTCGGAATATATTTTTTATTTCAGAGTTACTCGTATGAAAATTTGTTTTCGTGTTCGTGCTGGGATCATGACAGTTTCATCACTATGAAAATAGTATGGAATTCCGTTTACAACTAAACTGGCCTTCGGATAGTCGATAATTGTTCGTTGATTTTTGAAGAATTCTGTGCCCAGGATTCCGTTCTGTTGAATCGGAAAGTCATCTGGAACTACAAAATGAAATAACGTGTCGGTGCTGAAAATGCGTATTTACCTAACGTGCGAGTTCAACCTTTTGTTATTCCGCTTAATTCAAATACAACTTTATTATCAATAAGCATCTTCTCATGAAGAGAATTCTTCTTTATCAAATTTATATCAGAATCTGTATCTATCAAAATTAGCACGTTTCTCTATTAAATCTTTGCTAGGTAAAATCATGGAAGGTGGTTTATCGATTTTGTTACACGCGATGTTTATTCTTGCGCTTCTTCGTGAGTTTGTTCGAGAATCACTAGGCGCACTCGCGGGTGTTCGTTCAGCGTTTCGCTGCACCCGCTCCTTGCTTCCTTAATCTTCTCTAATTAATTTCTTGATTGTTGGATCGGATTAGTTGATTTCCAGGATCGTTATTATATTGTCTTTTCCTGTATTGTTCAATGCTATGTCCTGATATTTTACAATAACGACATACTAAATTAAAATGTCTGGAAGCTGTATGATTTTGTCGATTTACTCGATTATAATTCATATTTCGATTCATATTGTTTATTGGAGTGTTTCGATAATTTAAGCCTCTTGATTGAGGAGTTCTGCATTCTGCACGTGTATGTCCTGAATTTTTACATAATGTACAAACTTTAGGTTGCCATTGGACATGAGTTACTTGAGCTAATAGATTAATGATGCTACATGAATAAGCATTGTGTCCATATCCCCGACAATTATTACAGCGTATTGATTGCATAAGTCCCTCAGTAATTTTCATTCTTTGTGCATGTTCATTATATTTAGCTTCAGCCTTTATAGCAGATTCAATAGCATGATATAAACTGACAAGACTCACGCGAATAAAGTCTAATATATATATGTCAGTTTTTAATCCTATTAAGAAATTCCTGATGGCATTAGCTTCTGCAGAATTAGTAAATTGGATCGCTTGATTCAGATTTTCGGTCTGATAACAGGATTTCAATTGTTGCAATAGCATTAATACGCGGCTACCATAATCCATCATAGATTCATCTGGATGTTGTGTTATTTTAGAAAATTATCCATATATAAAATATAATTATTATATAATTATATTTTAGATAATTATTATTTAATTATGTGTAATTGTGATGAAGAATAAACAGGTGCAAATTTAGTTTTTATGACAGCTAACAAAGATTCTATATCGTTATATTCTCCGCTCAAAGCCTCTTAAAACAGGTCTTGTTTTTAATCATTTGTATCAAACCATATTCTGCTCCGGGAGAAAGCATATTTTTTGCATGTAAACAGTTATTAGCGAATTGTGATACTGGCATATTTTTTCCATCGAATGGGAGAATTGTCTCGGCTGCGTTGCACAAGCTTACATATGGTATTACTAGATCTACGATTGGCGCTTGTATCGTTGACGCTCATGTTTCCTATTTGTGTAGTCAACGCATCTAGTTTCCCAGTATGAAGCATATTTATAGAATATTCTTAATAAATATCGCAGGAAAGAAATTGAAATATAATACTCTTACATATATATGTAGCACTTACATATAGCACGCAGTGAAGAAAAGTATAAGAATACGCAAATCCATGAAGACTTGATTCCTTATTTGAAGTTTTATCCCCGCTGTCGTATTCCTTCTAGACAAGGTATTCCTCTTCTCTTGGAATGTAGATAGGATCCAGGCCTTAATCCGGTTTATTCGAAGAAATCAGCGTATTATATTCCATCGCTGCCACCAAATTTTTGTTGTGACGTTCTGGTAACGTCGATCAATTGGTTCCGTGAGACAGGATTTTCCAACAGTTTTCCGAGTTCGACAGAATGTCTTAGTTGTGAATTCTTCTTTTTGCGATTAAGAGGGTAAAACCTCAGGATAATTAACTGCTTTGAGTTGGGTTTTCTTTACTGACGATGATTAAAGAAATATACTTTCGTTTAAAATTTGAATTCTTTATTGTAACTTGACTTGGTTTAGCAGTTTATAGTACGAGTAAGAATCTGAGTGAGTTTAAGTCTGGAGTGAATCTATGAGAATGAGGCACTCTTTCGTTGTTGGAAGGGTTTTTATACACTTTTGAAATTGGTTAAAACAGTAGGGGTATTTGACAGAGTTTTAAGAACAAATTCCTTAGTTATGAAACGGATTTTTGCGAACTTCTTGGGTCTTTAAGAGAAAGTTTTTTCTAGGAATACGTAATAACTAATTCTCCGAATACATTGCTTGCAAGGTCGTGTCTTACATACATTATAATAAATTACGATAAATGACCCTCTTCAAAGAATTACAATAATTATTTAATTATTTAAAATATTGGTCATTTATCATGATTTTTACATAAATAGATTCTCTTTAATCTTTTAGACATATTTTACATTATATTTTTATATAGTTGTATAATAAAAGAAGTTTATATTTAAAAGGACTTCCTTATATCGGTCTTTGTCTTTCCTAAGTATTACATATAAGTCTATCTTGCTCGTATAGATGATTCATATATATATATATATATATAAAATAACGTAATTTAGATCGACCACACTGGCAATTTATTGGTTGATAAAGAATCACAACGTTTCGACCATGGGTTTTGGTCCTTTTCAAGTGAAAAAATCTTAGTTAACCAATAAGTAATGAGAAAAGAGAAATCACATGTCAAGATCGTCAAGTCAGCCTACCACTCACAAACAAGGAGAGAGACGTAGCTTATTGGATGGAGGATAGTGAGAAAAGAAAAAATTTTTGCTAAATCTAAAAATCTAGGGATCTATGGATCGCCGGACGTGACAATATATACACAATATATATATATATATATATATATAGTGTATATATATACATACATATATACAGGGTTTGTCAAAAGTGTGGAAACCCCTATATAACTTTTGTGAAAATGAAAATATCAAAAAACGGTAAAACATATATTTTGATATTTCAAAAAAGCTACCCTATGACATGGATACCGATCATCCCCCACCCCCTGGTATGCGGGAGTAAGAGGGGGGTTGAAAATTTACATTAGACTAGGGGTCGAGTGGGGGCTCATTTGAAAGATCTTTTCATAATAAACACATCCTTAAAATTTTAAGTCGCTACGACCCCCCACCCCCATTAAAAATGGCAGCCATTCAAATTTCGAAATTTCATGCACTTAGTGTTATCCAGGATCAACTGCGTGGAAGTGGCATGAATTTGATCCCGTGTGTGTGTGTGTGTGTGTGTGTGTGTGTGTGTGTGTGTGTGTGTGTGTGTGACTAAACAAGTGTGAATGTGTACATTGTGGTGATACATAGATTGCAGAACAGATTTGAAAACTGTCATCTCTCTTTAATGATTCAAAACCTTTTACTCCGTGTTTTAAAATAAATTTTACTGAGTGTGTTAAAGTAAATGCTGAAAGTGGTTGCCATTTATTTCCTGACAATATGCCAATCTTTGATAGAATGCAGAAATGGCTCTACGATTTGTTTCAAAAGATACCAAATCTATTTCATCCCTTATTCGCTGTATCAATTCTTGGATGCTTCATGCTTTTGTTTTGTACACCTTACTTTTCAGGTATCCCTATAGATAATAATCAAGAGGAGTTAGATCTGGTGACCGAGATGATCAATCTTCTTCTCTCTCATTTCTGTTCCTTCTTCCTATCCATCGTAATGGAAAAGTCCATCGTAATGAAAAGGGGGGGATGATCGGTACCCATGTCATAGCGTAGCTTTTTTGAAATATCAAAATACGTATTTTATCGTTTTTTGATATTTTCATTTTTACAAAAGTTATTTAGGGGTTTCCACACTTTTGACAAACCCTGTATATGTATATACACAATAAAATTTTATATACAAACTATATATATAATAAAATTTTAATAAATTGCTAACATACCTTTCTCCTGTTCCTTTAGTTATACTAACTGCTTCGTGTGATGCTGCAGTTTCAGCAAAATATGTATTATAAATAATATTAACTCGTGTGTGCACTCGTGTCAAGGAACATTTTAACAATATAAAATTGCACGAAAGCAATCTATCTGTGATTAGTAAACATAAATTAGAATTCAACCATGACTTCGATTGGTCAATACCGATTATTTTACACAACGAAAGACACGTGAGAAAGAGAGAAATTGCTGAAATGTTTTTTATAAAAAAAGTTTGACAACACGATTAACTTGCAGAAGGACACTGAGAGTTTGAACAGTATTTATGATAAACTAATAAAGGCTGTTTAGTCTCTCTCCTTGTTTGTGAGCGGTAGGCTGACTTGACGATCTTGACAAATGATTTCTCTTTTCTCATTATTTATTGGTTAACTAAGATTTTGTACGTATATATTAATTAATTTTTTTCGTTTTTTCTCCTTTTTTATTCACTTCTTATTGTTTTTATGATACTGTAAACTTTTGTAGCTCACTTGAAAAGGACCAAAATCAATGGTCGAAACGTAGTGATCCTTTATCAATCAATAAATTGCCAGTGTGGTCGATTGAAATTACGTTATTTTATGTATTATAAAATTGTGCATCTGGAATAAAAGTATATTTTTTCAAATTCGTCTGGTTTTTCATTCGTATAATCACTTTTAAATCACGAATATTTAAATAAGTTTTGACATCGTGGGGATGACATTATGTATCAAAGATTGTAATTTTATTATATTATTTCGTTCATGTAAATTTATATTATACTTTCCAACAGTAAAACTATATCTGAAAATCTTTTAGCAAAATTTTTCCAAATTCTGAATCCATAAACATCTAATGGTTGTATTTTCCCCAAAGTTTTTTTCGGTATTATCATAGTAATAATATGTGTTCCTGGAGTTGTTAAATCCGAAATAGTATTGGGGCAATGTCCAGTCCATGAATCGATAAGGAGAACGCTATTAGGACCAATGTTTGCAAAATAAGCTTCTTCTAACCACATTCTAAAATGGTCTGTAAAAAATATAAATGTTAATTTAATAGTTTTTTATGAGAAGCCTTCATTGACGCGCAGTACAATTGGACACGTTGCAATTGCGCAGCGTGCTATTAGACACATAAGATTGCGCACCGTTCGATTGGACACGGTACATTTGCCCACCGTTCAATTGGACACAGTTCTTTTGCGCACCGTTCGATTGGATACGTTACATTTGCCCAACGTTCAATTGGACACAGTTCTTTTGCGCACCGTTCGATTGGACACATTACATTCGTCCACTGTTCAATTGGACACAGTTCTTTTGTACACAGTTCTTTTGCGCACAGTTTTTTGCCCATAGTTCTTTTGCGCACATTACTTTTGCCTACAGTTCTTTTGCGCCCATTGTTTTTACAATAACATTTTCTGGTTTAAATAAATTTTCTTCTATTCTTGGTCCAAATTTATCATTAGCTTCTTTTAATAAATAAAGGTGACAACAAATTGCTATTGCAGGATATTATTGGTTGTATCGTATATGAATGCGTTGTTAATGATATGGATTGCAGAACACGTTGTATTTTCTTTTCTCCCTGGTTAGACAATGATCTTCCAGAATGAATTTCCAATTGGAAACCACTTTGATCTGAATTGTAAATATTTTCCCATCGAAACTGTTCAATAAGAGATTTCACTCTTCCCAGAAAATCATTAGCTGATTGTTGCAAATTAGCAGAATCTTCTAATATTCTTCTAGTGACAAACTTCGTAACTTTTCTTGAAACAATTCGATGAGACTTCTTGAATCTTGCTATCCAACTGTATAAAAGTAATAGGATTTAAATTTCTTATTTCTTCTTGTCAAGCCCATCTTTTTAGATCAATATCGTGAGCCATAAATCCGGGATTCAAAAGCTGCAGTAAATTTATCATGTGTAAATTTGGAGATGTAAGATAATTTTTCTATACGACTTCCATCTGATTGTATTTGTTCTTCCCGCCTTAACTGACGTTCAGATGAAACTCTTCTAAATTTACTTTGTACTACTTTTAGAGGACGATTTTTTTTTGTCATTACTGTTTTCATCAGTGTCCCAATGTCGCCAATACTCAACAACTCATCTTTTATAAAAATTATCAAAATTTGTATCATCATTTGAACAATGAGGATTAGAATTTAAATTATCTTCATGCTTCTTCGTCATTTTCAATTATTTCAAAACTATGTAATTTATAAGGTTCTTCATAATCGAGATATATTTCTTCCGTTACTTCCAACCTATTATAATGAAAAACACTATCCAGCAATATTTTTTTATGTTTTCCTTTAATTCCACTTCTACTTCAATTACTGGCGTTTCTGTTAGATATATTGAATTTATTGACATCAATAAAAGTCTAACAACGTTAAGCGGATCATCATCATATTCATAGATGTTAAATTTTGCTTTCTATTGCAATAGAAAAACAGTTTACACAGATATTATTATAATGAAAAGACTACATTGACTGTGAGAATTATGCTACATGAACAATTTATACATTTTTTATATTAACTTATCAGAAACACGTAATTACATAATCTTATCTTATTATTCATTTAACGTGAAATATAAAATTTATTTAGGCCAAATATTGCAATATGTATTCGCAAGATTCAATTGTAAAATAGTTTTATTATAGATAGATAAATTCGAAAAAAAATTGTTTTTAATGTTTATAGAAGAAATTAAATATAAAGAAATAATAAGAGACCTAGGGGTATATTTAGAAAAATTCTTATTAATAATACTTAAAAATTTTTTTAAAAATTTAAATATACACAATACGTAGTTATAAATACATAGAAAACATAAATAAAAATTATACATTTTTTATATATCGTATTGTGTTTGCGAGGGGGCGCAGTCTTACGAGGAGCGAGATCGAGGTGATATGAGATTGCTTCTTTGGTTTGCACACAGTGACATTCACGGAATTTATTATAACTTAATATAGAGTGGTATAATCACGTTCACAATTTTCAGTACAATGTTTCGAGCGTGCAATGACGCGGAATCATGAGTTTGAACTGAGAGTTGCACGAGAGTAAGCGAGAGCGCGCTATTAGAAGACGCGCGAGATTGAGCAAGATAGCGTTACTCAGCGATGCGAAAGTGAGCGAGATCGCTAGATACAGTGATACGCGAGAGTGAGCGAGACCGCACTATACGATAGCGCACGCGAGTGAGCCAAACCGCAAGATACGGCGGCGCTTGAGAGTATGCGAGACAGCAATGTCCAGCTGTACGCGAGAGCGAGATCGCACTGTAAGATAGCACACGCGAATGAGTAAAATTGCGAAATACGGTTGCACTTGAGAGTATGCGAGACAGCAATGTCCAGCTGTATGCGAGAGTGAGCGAGTTCACACTATATGATAGCACACGCGAGAGCGAACGAGACTGAACTAATCAGATGCACATGCGAACGAGCGAGACGTCCGATTGAGAGAGAGGAGTTGTTGTACCCGGTGCGGCACAGGATGTGGGATAGCCGGAAGATTTCAACAAAACCCAGGACCAATTAAATTACGAACAAATTACATTATAATTATTATTTCCCTTCAAAATACATATATACTTTCTTATTTCATTTTAGTCGATTTCTTTTAAACCTTCTTTCCTTAAGATCGTCTTTCCGTAAGATTTCAGGTGTTGATAATTCCTTCAGTGATTCGCGATCAGCCCACAGATTCGCACTATATCGAGTGATTTTCAATTAACGACTGTCCACCGCGGTGGACGGTTTTTAACACTTCATTTTAGGGGTATTTTTGGAGGGGATCGCCTAGCGACATGACCATATATAGTCATGGAAGATTTTCGGCGATCAAGTCTAAGTACTAACGAAGGAGGTTCAAAGTCGAAACCTTCGTTAGCATTTTCTGTGTTTCCGGCGAACTCGCGCGTGGTTCGCTGAGGCAGCAGTTTTTACACGGTTTGCGAACATTCTATTCGATTTTATAATAATAGTGAAATAAAATAAAGTTATAATCTCGCGGATTATATATAACATCCCTCTCCTGTTGGAAAAGAAAAACGGAGGTTATAACGGAGTTGTTCTCTCTTCTAAACATACATATTTCTATCCCTTTTAATACAATTTCCCGTATACAATGTTTATTATAATCGCTTCTTATTCCTAAATTAAAATTTATTTATTCTGGAATCGTGTGGCTCTTGCTTCTTTTTAATATTGGTTTGGGCATTCCATATAATTTGTCAATTTCATCTACTAATGTAACAATTGATCGTTTCGATTTCTTTTTCTTATGTTGTATAATTATCCATATTATTCGTATTACAATAATTATTGTGATTATTCCACTGGAAGCTATTGGGTAAATGAATTCTTTTTGTGTAAAGGAATTATTTTCATTGTTATTTAAATTGTTGTTTATTTCTTTTAACTTGTTATTTAGTTCTTTCAATTCTAAAGGATTATTTATTACGTCTTTGAGTTTTCGTTCGTCATTTGATTCGTCAATTTTTTGGGAAATTGTTATATTGAATTCTGGTAAGAATGTTTCTATATTTGTTTTATATGTAATTGTTTCTGTTTGTATTGTCATGTCTGCAGTTGTCAGTCTACAATTGCCGTTCAGAGTAATTCGACCTGATTTCACGAGTATCTTTTTATACTCAGAATAATTCTCGCAGTTTATCGTAATTTGCTGCTCAGATGTCGTTGAATATAGCCAGGTGTGTGGCTGTTGTAACATAATCCATATAGTGCGATTTGTTATCGTATAGTCTATGTTGCACTGTTCGCTATTATCTTGTGTTCTTATATACATTTTAATTTCACACGAGGTATTTCTATTTACGTGATATATTGGTTGGCTTTTTTCGCACAAATATTGATTGTATTATTTATACAATTGTTTAGGTTTTGTTTTGTTAAAATTACATATATGCGCATGTCTCTATTTATTGCGATTAACTTATTATCTACTTTTGTGCAAATTTATTTACATGGTTATACGTTGGTAACGGTATTACATTTAAAATATCATACATTGGTTGTGCGACTATAGGAAATTTTAGTATTGTATATATAATTGTTTTATCGCAGTACACACTTACTTTCATATAATTTTCTATCCGTTAACCATTCGTCGTATTTTATTTCGAACGGAAAGTATGAATCTTGTGATAACTGTAACGCAGCTTCTTTTAAATTGGAAATTATTTCATTTATCAGTATTAATAGTGGATGCATTATCTCTTTACATATGTATGTGAGCTATTCTAGAATGTCTTTTGCATATCTGATTAAATCTGTTAACATAGCGATAATTACAGTAAAATGTTCATCTATTTCTTCTCGCGTCGAATATTTTCTAATATAATGATTTAATTTGCTATTATAATCTAGTATGTTTTCTAGTTTATTTAGATGAATTATGGCAGTATTTAAAATTTTTATTTGATTTTTCGTGTGTTTTAATGTTTGTTGATTATTTTGTAATAGTTGAATTGCTCGTTTATTAGTGTTCGATCATTCGCATTCATGAGCCCAAATAACGTTTTAGTTATCGTGCCTACTCCATCTACCCAGACTTCTGCGTCTGTCTAATGATGTCTTAGACAGGTCATTTATTAATTTTATTATTTTAGCTAGCGTATTACGATCCTTGTTGATAATGCTTTTTAAATTTTCGCACGTTTGTTTAATATTATTTTCAGATTTTATATTATTACATATTTCGTTCGTTTGTTGAACATATTTATTTACTTGCCAGATTTTATCATTCAGTTCGGTTATATCTAATTTTATTACTAATTTCCAAGTTTTCTTGATTTGATGTAGGTATCCGATTTTCTCATAGTAAATTCCTGGGTTATGTTTGAATTCTTCAATTTCAAACGGAAAATGGGTTTCGTGTTGGTGAGAACGGAGTTGATCCCAAGTGTTAGCGTTCTGTAATAATATATATTAAGTATTATATTATGCACTCTGCGAGTGTCATTTTCTTTTCTCGTTAGTTTATCAGTGTGGGATTAGTTTTAATCTTTCTCGACTAACTTTGCTATACATTATATTCTTTTGCGAGCTTCAATATTTCGCAACCTGTCGAATAAATCACTTGTCTCTTCTTTTTTAAAAATGTGCGATTTAAATATGGAGAGAGTTATCCTTTCTCGTCGGAGAAATTCGGTGTAATGATTCATGTGTTGTGCCGGGAGTGGCACAAGATGTATCTGGTGGCCCGCCTCTGCCGCGCGACTGATTTGAGCGGATGTATAGGGCAGTGCGTTTAGTGGAGTTTATTGAGTTGATGTTGTGGGTGTCTGCCAACGAGAGGGTGTTACCTCTCTTACCTTTCGGACGGCTTGTTACCGCATATATAGGGAGTGGCTCATTGGCGTACAGTACAATTGGATACGTTGCAATTGCGCACCGTGCTATTAGACACATAAGATTGCGCACCGTTCGATTGGACACGTTACATTTGCCCACTGTGGGTCCGTCTCCGCTTCCAACGGACCGCCGCAGTTTTAGGCGATTGATCTGTGAGTGCCAGGTAGGCCGTAGCGGAGTGTTGCAGCCTTCCCAGTGAATTTTTATTCATTCTTTAATTTTCTATAAATAGTTTTAATTTATTTATGTGCATGCGCACGGTTTTTCTTCCTTTTTGTATTGTATAGTTTACGTCTGAATTCTTTTCTATAATTGTGTATAGTCCTGTCCATAATGATTCGAGCTTTTTCGATCGTCCTCGTCGTAACGTTTCGTCATATACTAATATTTTGTCTTCTACTTTAAATTGCGTTTCTTTTGTGCTTTTGTCGTAATGTTTTTTAGTTTTTTCTTCTTTGATATGTTTTTTGCGAGCTGATTTGTCACTCTCAATCTTTCTTTTAATTCCTGCGCGTAATCATCGTAATTATACGTTTAGGCGGTTTCGTCAATGCTGTCGGAATTTCGGTTTGATGTCTGTACATCAATTCGAAGGGAGTATATCCTGTAGCGATATGTGGTGTTGTATTATAAGTAAACATCGCGAATGGTATCCATTCCAATCTGTTTGATCTTTGTTTGTATGTAGTATCTCAGATATTCGGCTAATGTGCGATCGTTCTAATGCGCCGTTATTTTCTGGATGATACGCGGTTGTTTGAATTTTGTTTATTTTTAATAGTTTACAAGTATTTTTAAATATTTCACTCATAAAATTAGTTCCTTGATCTGTTGAAAATTTTTTCTGGTATTCTGTGTTCCAGTATTATTTTTACGACAAATTCTTTACTGATTATATTCGCTTCTTGATTCGGAATCGGTATTGCCTTGCTGAATTTAATTAAATTGTCTTGAAATGTTAATAAATATTTATTTCCATTAGTAGTAATAGTTAATGATCCGACAATGTCTAACGCGCATTTTTCAAATGATTTGTTAGACGTATCCGTAATTATTAACGGTACTTTATTTTTTCGCGATAATTTATTTTTTTGACAAGATTCGCATCTTGCAATATATCGTTTGACGTCTTCCGTTAAGCCTTTCCAGTTATGCTGAAGTCGGATTCTTTTTATTGTCCGTTCTATTCCTTGATGCCCTCCTGTAGGTGCATCATGATATTTAAAGAGTATTTGTTTCTTCTCTTCTTCCGTCTATGTTTTCGCTTGTTCACTACTTGCTTCGCCTTCTTGTTCTTCTTCTTCATCTTCTTCTTCTTCTATTATTAAGATTTCATGGTTATTATTTTCCTTTGAGGATCCCAGTATCGCGTTGCGACTTAAGGCGTCGGCATTCGCGTTCGCTCGTCCGGCCTTATGTATGATTTCGTAATCATATTCTTCAAGTTTTAATCTCCACCGGATTAATCTTGAGCCGGGGTCATTTACGTTAAATAACCATATTAGTGGTTTGTGATCAGTCACAATTTTAAATTTTGTACAATATACGGATGGTCTAAAATGTTTTACAGCCCATACAATTGCTAGTAATTCTTTTTCGGTTGTACTGTAATTTTGCTCCGCTTTAGTCAGTATTCTGCTAGCGTAAGCAACCGATCGATCGTTGCCTATCTTTCCTTGTGATAACACTGCTCCAATCGCATAGTCGGAGGCATCAGTGGTCACAATAAATTCTTCCGTAAAGTCAAAATATTTTAACACTGGTGCAGTTATCAATTTTTCTTTTAATATTTTTACAGCCCATGCTGTAAAAATGCTGCTTGCCGTTGTCCATTCGAACTTCTTCGATTTTTTTGTTAATTTTGTTAACAGTTTGGCTATTTTTGAAAAATCTTCAATAAATTTCCTGTAGTATCCTGCAAGTCCTATGAAGGATTGGATATCTTTTACTTTTTTCGGCGTTGCAAATTCTTTCATCGCCGTTAAGTTTGGGTCTGGTAATATTCCGTTTTCGGAAATAATATGCTCTAAATAGATTACTTCTTTGCGTAGAAATTCGCATTTTTCCGGCTGCAGTTTTAAATTAGTTTTTCGCAATCTTTGTAGTACTTTTTTTAGACGTATATTATAATCTTCTAAGCTCGATCCGTATATATTATAATACAATGTCGTCGAGGTAGAGCAGGCATTTAAGTCCTTGTATTCATGTTAGGACCGAATTCATCAGTCATTAAAATGTTGCTGGCGCATTTTTTAATCCGAACAGCATTCGATTAAATTCGTAATATCCGTAGGAAGTTGAGAAAGCTGTTTTATTTTTATCTGCTTCAGCCATTGGGATTTGGTGATATGACCCGATAGCGCACCAAAGACAACTTTGCATGTAAAGATACACACACACACACACACACACACACACACACACACCACACACGGGGGGGTGGCCTTCGGCCCCCCTCCCACACCCACCTCATCCCCCTCGCTTCGCGTGCAAAGTTGGTGCGCTATCGGGTTGGTACGCTATCGGGACGTGAACTATCGAGATGTGGGCTATCGGGAATTGTGTTCAATTTTTCTGTGTGTTATCGGGACGTGGGCGATCGCACGATGTGTGCTAACGGGACTCTCCCAAACTAACGTAGTGAAATATTTCGCATTTTCCAGTTGATCTAAGATATCGGTTACATTAGGCAATGAATCGCCTATAGTTAGTTCTTTTAGCTTCCGAAAATCTATTACTACTTGGAGCCTTGGTTTTCCAGATGCGTTTGCTTTTTTTGGTACAATTAATAACGATGCGTTCTATTGACTTATGCTAGTTCGAATAATTTCGTTTTTTAGCATTTCTTGGATTTGTTTATTTACTTCCGCCTTATGCTTCTCAGGTGCTAATCGGTACGGGAGTGACTTATTGGCGCACAGTACAATTGGACACGTTGCAATTGCGCACCGTGCTATTAAACACATAAGATTGCGCACCGTTCGATTGGACACGTTACATTTGCCCACCGTTTAATTGGACACAGCACTTTTGCCCACATGTTCAATTGCGCACATATACTTTTCCATGCAAAAGGGGATTTCACATGGGTTTATAAAACTATGGGCAAAAGAACTGTGTGTCAATGAAGACTTCTCATCGATACGGTTTCACGTTCACAGGTGCAATAATCGGCACGCGTACTTATCTCAGCTCGACCGTCGCGGTGCATGTCAGTGGTTCTCCTTCTAAAAAGAATATATCACTAAATTGTCATTTGATTACAACACAAAAAATAATTCAATTAAAAAGTTTAACAATCTAAAACAAAAATACAACACTTCTTTAAATCCTTTTTCAAATATCGATAAGTCTAAATGGTTTGTGAATATTAGCAGCAAAACCATCCCTGACACGGTGTCTGACCTTTTAAGCTTAGGTGACAAATTTGCACTACCGATACAGCACGATCAAAAAAATGATCGTATTAATTATGTGTTGGACGTCGTTAAGAGTTTCGAGACGAAGTGTAACATTCTCCCCACGGATTTTTCTGAAACTACTAGAATTTCCATGGCCAACATACTTCAAAGATTCTTATGTGAGAAAAAACATATCAACTATTTTGATAGATATATTCTTAACTCGTTTTCTATCTCTAAAAAATATTTACGTGAGAACAACAATGATATTATGGTCACGAGAGCAGATAAGGGTCAGACTACAGTTGTTATGGATAGGAAGGATTACTTTGAAAAAATGGATTTATTGTTAAATGACCAATCCACATATATAAAATTGAAGATAGACCCTTTGAAACGGTTAACTAATAAAATTAATGATTTGGTCAAGTCTTGGCGTAAGAATGATTTGATTAGCGAAATGACGTATAGACATTTAAATTGTACGAATGGGAATTTACCACGTTGTTATGGGCTGCCGAAGATACATAAGGACGATTTTCCGTTAAGAGTTATTGTATCCGCACTTGGAAGCCCGGTATACTACATCCACGATATTTTATATAAATCTATAAAGAAACCAAATTCATATATTAAAGATGGTCTTTTGTTTCAAATATTAAGAATACAGTTATTAACAACGATAGTATTATAATATCATTGGATGTTAGCTCACTATTTACAAATATCCCTAAAGAATTGGTTTTAAATGCCATTAAAAAACGTTGGGATGATATTGCGAATAATACAAAGTTTAATTTATCTCAGTTTCTACATGCAATAGAAACAATTCTAGATTCGACATGCTTTTCTTTTGATGGACGTTTTATGAACAAATCTTTGGCACCCTCATGGGCTCTCCGCTATCACCTGTCTTAGCAGATATGGTGATGGACGATCTGGAGATTGTCTAAACACACATTGTCTAAACTCTCTGAATTTTACTGTTCCCATCTATTATAGATATGTGGACGATGTTTTTGCCATAGTGTCACTACTAAGACGGAAGAAATTCTAACGACCTTTAATAATTATCATCAACGTCTGAAATTCACGTATGAAATGGAAGCTAATTCATCGTTTAGTTTTTTAAACACAACGGTCATCCGGTCTAATAACAAACTTATCACTAATTGATACAGGAAACCTACATGGTCTGGGAGATATATTAATTACTACTCTAACCATCCTTTAAAATACAAAATTAACACTATTTACAATTTAGTTGACCACGCAATTTTATTATCTGACGACTGTTTCCAAAAATATTGAGCTGGTACATGATACCTTACTCAACAATTGTTTTCCTGAACATTTTATAGAACGACACATATAAAAAAGAATCAATTTTTTAAATAACCGTGACCGCAACAATACAAATACACAAATACAAGTTTCGACAGGACTTTCTTTATTTCAGTACCATATGTGAAAAAATACAAATCATGACTTGTGCCGTCTTTTGAGAGGTAGTGGCTTTAACGTCGTCTACAAAATCACTAAAAAACTAAATACTCTAATTAAACGTGGCAAGGACAATTTACATGTTAACGATAAAACAAATGTCGTATATAAATTGAATTGCCAGAATTGTAATGCGTCATATATCGGGCAAACTAAAAGGCATTTACGTACTCGAGTGAAAGAACATATTAATAACATTAAATTACACGAATCATTCGATTATAAGTAAACATAGATTGGAATCGGGGCATGATTTTGACTGGTCGAAACCTAATATTTTACACAGTGAAAAATATGTACGAAAGAGAGAAATTGCTGAAATGTTTTATATTAAGAAATCCAATAATTTTATTAACCTACAGATAGACACGGATAGTTTAAACAACATCTACGACAAAATAATAAAGGTCGTTTAGTTCGTTTTTATTTTTGGATTTAACTAGTTTCTTGACGAAGTTTCACGCGAACACATCAATTTTTCTCTTAAATTTGATCTATTGAATTGTAACATATTTTATTTCTTGAATTTAATGATTGTGAGAAGTAACCGTTCTGCTAGTGACTCTTGTGCAGTTTACAACATTATGATCGGTACTTAAATTGTTCGCATTTAATTTGTTGCTTGTACTATTATTCAACCGTTTAATCTAAAATCTTCATTCCAGCATATACTTGAAAAGGACCACAACCATATGGTTGAAACGTCGTAATCAATAAACAAATTTTGCTAGTTTTGGTCGATTATATTATTTTCCATTGATCCTCTGATTAATCGACTAGCGATATTATTGGGCATTCAATTTGAATCCCCCACTCTTTTCTTGGGCCAGCCACCGCTCGTGCACTTCCGCACTGACATTATTGTAGGTGGCGCTCTTGGATAGCGGTTCCTCCGTATGCCGTCGTGAAGGCAGACGCATCTTCTTTTGTCCGATATAACGTACCGGTCACTTTGTAGCAATATTCATTCATACTATCTTCGCTCTCACAGTATCGCATAAATTAATCAACGAGTTTGTATAAACTCAGGCAGATGCCAAAAGACGTTGTAGAAATAAAGTATTATATCTCCTTTTACGAAACGTGGCACTCTATTCGATTCACGCACCTTCCCAACAGATATTAAGACAATTATCAATATATCACTAAATTCTTCGCAAATTTTTAAGAGTGTTTGCCCCTCTTCTTTATTTAGGTGTTGAGTTCGCAGTAGTTGTCAAATACGCTGGACTCGCGGGGTATTGGTTTTACTCTTCGTCTCCGATTTTATTATATTTATTTCGGTTGTGTTAGTTTATCCTCCATGTTCTCTAATGTGACAATGGGGGTTGCTAACTCGATGGTTTCATCGGTCATATTTATGATGCTCATGAAAAATTTTTTGCTTCTCCCAGACAGCTTCCGATATAAACTCCTGGTGTAGTTTCTTCTGTTTGGACTAT
Source organism: Camponotus fellah (assembly GCA_030586385.1). Lineage (NCBI taxonomy): Eukaryota > Metazoa > Arthropoda > Insecta > Hymenoptera > Formicidae > Camponotus > Camponotus fellah. The sequence continues at coordinate 27,152 of JAPIVC010000476.1, read as the reverse complement.
CCCTATCCGATTTCGATTAGTCGCAGCTTTTATTATTGTCTCGCTACGCAGATTTAAAATTATTTTGCAAGGGTGGAGTTTTAATGTGCTGTCTTTTATTTTTCGTTAGATTCATAATCGCATTTAGCAGCTTGCTTTTTAAGAAAGCCTATTCTTAGAATTCCTTCGTGTTCTATAGCAGTATCGTCTTTTATTACGTAAAATGCGTGTTTAATTTTGTGTTTATTAAGTGTTATTATGGCGTACATTTTATCTAATGTATATATTTTATGTCCGCTTATTCCTATCAGTGCTATTTTCTTTTCATATATTAATGTGTCGTCTTTTAAATGTTTTAATTTTATTAAGGAAATTGTCGATCCAGAATCATATAACATGTTTTTGTCCTTTTTTACGCGAATCGATAGTGTAATTTGAAATAATTCGTCCTTCGATGATGCATGCATATTTTTAACATGCGTTACTAAGGCAGATCGCGGTTGCTTCTTCTTTTCCTTCTGCTCATCGCTGTTGCTTGCAGAGTCGGTGCTCTTTTTTTCCCTGTCGATTCGAAGTCTTTTGCTCACGCGTATTATCTTTATAATTGTTTTTATTATTTTGTTTATTGTTATTTTTGATATTAGTTTTTGGTCGTCCACTTAAGTTCCAGCATTCGTCGCGGCTGTGTCCGAATTTTTTACAATATTTGCAAAATTTATTTAAAATATTTATTCGCGTAGATTTTTTCGATTTTGGTGTGTATTTATTATTATGTGTATTTATTATTGCTATGGCAATCGCGTTCGTAGTGTCCAGATTTTTCGCATTTGTAACATTGTATGTTTGTATCTCGCTTTGGTCGCGTGTGTTTAGCGTCATTTTTATTAGAGAAGCCGGATGCTCATATAACAGACGATCCGATGAACTTCTCCACGCTCGCGCCATTTATCGCTTCTTGGAGCGTAGTATATCGTTGTGATCGCATGAGAATTTTTAACTCATCGCATAATCCAATTTGAAAGTTTATTAGAGCTTGTTTTTGAATTGTTTCTTGTATCGCTTGTTTGATTGAAGGAGGTCGTTCCTCTCCTTCTACCAGACTCATATAATTTCATGGCTAGTATATCGACTCATTGTCCGAATACATGCGCGGTTTCACTTGATTTTTGTTTTAGCGAGTTAAACTCTATTTGCAAGTGAGTCGTGCTTTGTTTTGCTTGATAGTATGTTTCAAGTTGTTGTTTTAAAGCTTCGAACGTTTGTATTTTTCGCGTCCCGAAGTCTTGCATGGCTTTATCCTTCAATTTAGTATATAAGATTGCTTGTATTAATGATTCCTCGTCTGGGGGATTAATATTTTGTACCGCATATGTACATGCATTTAAAAATTTTTACAATTTTTGTCCGCGATGATCCGACAAATTCGGGAATCATTGATCATGCTTCTTTAAATGGTAGATAGTGCGGGGCTACGCTACGTCTGTTCCTAATATCGCGTTTGGTACGTCTGTACGTAACGTCGTGTGGGACATCGTTTATATTTGCTCGTGGCTCGTTAGAGTTTTTTTGTTTTTTAATATGTACGTTTCGCACTTGTTCGCGTAAGTCTTGTACTTCTTCTTGCATTTCTCGAAAACTATGTACAAGTTCGGTTAGTAATATATTACTAGTGCTTTCGATTGGACGACCGACATCTTCATAATTCGCGGCTGCACTTTGTCCGGCCTGTTGCTCTCGCAGGCGTTCGATTTCTCTATTGACGGCGTTGTTATTCATATTTATTTGCGCTCGTGGTTCAAAAATACTAAGATCGATGGATATTGGCGAATAATTTCTTTTAAATCGATTACCGCGTGGTTCGTTTGGTTCGAAGTTATTGTTATTACGCGCTTCGGGTGATTCAGAACTCGGATAACAGTTTTCTAAATTTCTTCGCACGCTATCTCGTATGTCGCGAACAGCATCTTCCGCTACTTGTATCGGTGGTACAAGTCCTGATCTATTGGCCAATCGTGCTGGCTTGCTCAAAAATCGCGGGCTTTGGAATCTAACTCACTTTAACTGTTCCGACATTTAATTGTAAATTTCGACTTACATTAGTAGTACAATGACTCGTATGATTGCGTATCGGATCGCTCGGCTGCTAACACTACGTGTTGACACGTTGGAGCACCGTCCGTCGACATTGCGTTGCCTTGGCGATCGTGGATTGACGTTGATTTTTGAGTGCTGGTGTTCCCTTTCGGCTTTCAGCTGCTTGACCGTGATTTCTTTATCGTCCGTATGTGTTGCGTGATAATGTGTTTGAGTTTGTCTGCTTTAATCTAGCAGTTGCTCCATCCAATTTATTAATTTTATATTCTTTTTTTTGTTCCAGCCGTTAGAGGTCCAGGATGATCTTCGATCTCGGCTATCCCACCGCTGCCACCAATAATGTTGTGCCCGGTGCGGCACGGGATGTGGGGTAGCCGGGAGATTTCAACAAAACCCACAGGACCGATTAAATTACGAACATTATAATTATTATTTCCCTTCAAAATACATATATATTTTCTTATTTTATTTTAGTCGATTTCTTTTAAGCCTTCTTTCCTTAAGATCGTCTTTCCTTAAGATTTCGGGTGTTGATAATTTCTTCAGTGATTCACGATTAGCCCACAGATCCGCACTATATCGAGTGATTTTTAATTAACGACTGTCCGCCGCGGATTCGCAGTGGACGGTAACCTCATTTTAGGGGTATTTTTGGAGGGGATCGCTTAGCGACATGACCATATATGGTCATGGAGGATTTTCGGCGATCAAGTTTAAGTACTAACGAAGGAGGTTCAAAGTCGAAACCCTTCGTTAGCATTTTCTGCGTTTCCGGCGAACTCGCGCGTGGTTCGCTGAGGCAGCGGTTTTTACGCGGTTCGTGAACATTCTATTCGATTTTATAATAATAGTAAAATAAAATAAAATTATAATCTCGTGGATTATAACAGAGTCCTCGTCGTTGCGCGAGAAAATGGAGGCACTAATAGCGGATTTGTGGAGAATCTGTGCGGATCCGTGCGAGTCTGTGCAGATTTGTGCGAGTCCGTGCGAATTGGTGCGAATCAGTGCGAATCTTGAGTGAGTCTGTGTAAATCGGTGCGAATCTTAAATGAATCTTGAGCGAATGCATACGAATCTTTGCGAATCTCGGGAATGTCTATGCTACACACACTGTGGAGAAAGGCTTTGTCTGCTTTATAACGCTTGCTTGGAATCGTATGATCGACATGGACCTATAATCGATCACGTAAAATCGGGTGATTTTTCGGCTTCTTGATTGGAAAGACCCAATATTCATATGCAATCGTAAAAAATCCTTGCGTATCAGATAGACAAGGATACCTAGCTGGGTATCGAGAAGCGAGTTATTGCGGATGGATGGCGCCATCGATGGATTTCGCGTTTCGCATTTCTGACTCGATTTTCTGAATCGAATCCTTAACATATTGTTCGACGGTAATTACTTACGCACATAACACGGATGAACGTATATATGGGAGCGTTTATAACTAATTTTTAAAAATGATATTTCGTAACATAACTTTATTACACATGGTTGAATTTGGAAAAAATAAGCTTTAAATTATGTAAAAAAAATTTTAATTTTGAAAAAAAAATTAAAAGGTTGGGGGTTTCTAAAAAAAATAAAAAAAAATTTTGTTCATATAACTTTAAAGTACTCTTCAAGCCATTAAAATTTGTTGCACTTTTTTTTTTAACTCTAGTTTAGCAGATATTCGATTCTAAAGAAAAATATCGTTTTTCTTCAAAGGAATGTTTCACCCCTTAAAACTCAAAATCCGTATAACATATAAAAAAATACGTGTCTTTTAGATTTGTGTATTTAACAACATATTTGAAGGAGAATCAAATCGGTTCCAGATAGTTATGATACTTCCGTTGTTAGTAAATGTTACAAATCCATAGCTGTTCAGCAGAAAACGCTACATTTTCTATTTAGCGATTTGTGTTGCATTACTCAATAGTATAGGTTAGAAAATTATTTCGATTACGATTAGAGTACAAGGATATTTACAAATAATGGATACAATAAATGCTAATAGTAATAATAATAAATGTAATATCTATTAAATTTGATAGAATTGCTTCCAGCAAGTATAATTGTATATTATACTTACATTCACCAATATGTTGTGCTTATAACGATGTATGAAAGCGTTCAGCAAAATTTTTTAACTGTTGTAAATGCAGCATGATGCGCTAGTGTAGCACTCAGTTCTGCTGAACGTGGCCATTCGCTCATTTCACCCATACACATGCACACTGACACGAATGAAACAGGGACATAATGTATTTTGGGACCATTGGTAGGGAAGTGGGTAGGGAAGGAGAGGTGTGGAAGGTAAAAATGGGATTATGAGGGGATGATTACTTTGGAGGGGGTGAGGGTTCCTTTACTCATCTCATTTTCATCTACACACACGCACACTTACAAGTGTTACGTCTCAGCGGAGTCGCGGCTCTTGCGAGTGCTCGGACCTTTCGCTGGACTGTGTCGCTTATTTCAGAAGCTGAACTCCTGGGGATTGCCCGCGACAAGGCTATCCGACAGATGGATCCTTTTCCTTGGAAAGCAATTCGCACGTACTTGAAAATATCGAAATTTTCCTTTGTCGTCAAGTTAGAGAAATGGTGTATCGATATACGGTGATTATCGACAGTTGATGTTGTTGACTGTAGAAGTTGGTATTATCGACAGCCGATGTTACCGATTGTAGGAGTCGGTTATCGAGGTTCGGTGTTATCGATTGCAAGAGTCGATGTTATCGAGAGTCGATGTTATCGGCAGTAGGAGTTATCGACAAGGGATACCTATCAATTATGGGAAATCTCGCACGGTAAAGCTCGCGGAGATAGTGCTGTCCATCTCTGTTCTTTAGAACGTGATATCTACGTTCAACTTGAGTAAAAGTACGATCTATTGAAAAATTATTTCTCAAGAAATTACAACAATACATCGAACAAGGTAATAATAATTATTCTTTGGTATTGTCTGAAAACAAATTTCGGGATGTCAAATAAACAATGGTAGAGAAAATTAGCGAAAGAGAGGGGTTTTTAGTGGGTAGGGAGTACCGAGTTGATAATTCGACTTGGTACTCGAGTCCCACATAACTCACCGGATCGCCCGGTGAGTATGCATAAAATGCATTTTCCCCTCTCTCGTAAAAAAAAAAAAAAAAAAAAAACGGTACAATAGAATAAGAAAATAATTTAAGTGAAAATGTATAATAATAAAAAATAAATAATAATTTTAGTAAGAGTAATAATAACTTCAAATAAGCAAATGAAAGAGAGAGAGAGAGAGAGAGAGAGAGAGAGAGAGAGAGAGAAGAATGAGAATTATGTATTCGCATGTGTGTGTATGTAGCGACCAGCTGATCGCAGCGATCGCCCCGCGTAAGCACCCGCGTCTGACGGTGACTCGTGCCATCCTTGCCTGCCTCTTGTATCCGACCCGTTATAAGTTAATTACTTCTTTTAATAATTCGAAAACTAAGCGTCGGACGAAATTTTGCTAAAGGAAAAATTGTCTTAAAATGGACTCAAGAATGTGTCATTTCACGGACACTATACTTATTTTGAATCACCCTGTATATATATGTATATACACATATATATATATATATATATATTGTGTGTGTGTGTGTGTGTGTGTGTGTGTGTGTGTGTGTGTGTGTATGTGTGTGTGTTTGTAAGGGAATGTGTAAATAATATTTTGATCTTTTATCAATTAGAAAATTGATTATATTTTATTATCTTATTATAATTTTATTTTTTATTTTTATTTATTATTTATCATTATTTTATTATTTTATTTTTATTTTATTTTTATTATTATTCATTTATTAAATTTTTTACATTTCCTTTTTAACGGAAGAGGCCATCACCTTTTCGCGGTTTCCGTTGAGCAACAAGATATACATCATACATTAATACAAAATAATAATAAAATATAATTCTATTAGAATAAATTTAAATATTATTTTATTACAATATTTTTTTAGAAATTTTTTTTTGATAAAAAAGCGTACATATTGGCCAAGAGTGGAAAAATTTAGATAAAAATTGAGATAAAAATGTTAAATAAAAATTTTAATAAAAATATGTAAAAACTCTTTTTTAAACAACATATAAATTTTTATAAAAAAAAATCAATAGGAAATTATTATGTGTGATAATAAGTATCGCACATATCAATTCGTCAGCTCGAGATTTCATAGAATGAATACAATAGACATTCTCAAAAGAGAAGGAGATAGCAGCTAATCTATCCATCTTTTTCTGTCAAAGGTAACCGAAGGTAACCGAAACTAACCGAAAGTAACCGAAAGTGGACGAACGTCGAGCGTACACGGATAAGAATTCATGGCTTAGTGTGCGAAAGTGGTGGGGATACGAATCGTGCCGCCGCTGGACGCAACGTACGCAATCTGGCAGCCTTGGCGTGTAGCAGAAAAGCGGCGAGATTTAGCGCCGGAGATTAGAGATGCACAATAGCCGTACATATCTGTGATTGGCATTGAACTATAGAACTAACTGGAACGCGCGCTCCTTTGTTATGAGTCGAGCCTGCCTGTGCGACAAAGGCCATTGTTATTTGGAATTTCTTTCTCTGTTACACTAACATGATATAGTATAATTCTCCTATAGTTTCATGCTATACAGGATGACAATGAAATAGATAGCCTAAGAGTTAAGAGAAACAGATTCATACGTACTATCTGTGCCCATACCTTAGTTAGTATATATTTGAACAATGAATATACAAAAAATATTATTTTAATGAAATGGATTATTTCAGGAAATGTAATGACGATAATAAATAAAATAAAATAATGCTTTATTTTGCTAAATTTTTGATGAAAAAATAATATTCAGAAATATATTAAGAGAAATATAATTACATCAATTATTATTTTAATGTAATTTTTTATTACTTAATTATTACATATAATAAATGATTATACATAAATGATTATACATAAATGATTATACATAATAATATAATACATAAAAATATAACATTATCAAGATAAGTTTGTCGAAAATAAAGAGGAAATTGCGCTCAGCGAGTGTGATCCGTGAATATTCTTCAGCTTTGAATTCTTACCTTTGAACAAATTAGATTAACAAATTACTGAGCCATTATACTGAATGCAGCCTACTTAAGGTAGCCTTTTGTGTCTGCCCGTGAACAACTATAAATTATTTAATAAATTTAATTATTTAATATAAATAGTATAGTAAGATGCTACACATTAATAGAAAATATTATAAAAGATTTAGCAAATTAATAGTAAAACAGAAAAAGAGGAGAAAGAAAAAAATGTGTAATAATCTATATGAAAAAAATAATATATTGTACTATTGTGACTTACAATAAAAAATGTAATATAATATAAAATTGCAATATAATATTGCACAATTTCAAATATCACAAATATATGCGAAATAATAATAGAAATATTAATAATAAAAAACACAATGTAATAACATATTTTGAGTATAAAATAAACAAACTTTTAGTTTTTCTATATTACTTAGAAGTATGTTATGTACTATTAAATATATTAAATATGATAAAAAAGAATAGTTTTATGCAGCTTTTGCATTGTTTCGCATTGTTTCGCGCTGTCCTAGTAATTTGGAACATACTTTTTTAGAATAAGAATACATTCTTATTTTAACATACTGTTCTACCACATGCGATATTAAATAAAGTTTGTGTGAGTCTGATGTAGTGTTTGTAATTGGATGCGACGGATGAAATAATAATTGTAATTGAAGTATTTATAACGTATTCAATTAATTGTAATTTTAATTGAAGTATGTATAACGTTTGACGATATTAGACTTAAAATTTTTTGAAGATAATCCCTCTATAAATTTGCATTTTGAAAACTTTCTCTGTAACTAAAATGATTTGCTCGACTGCTTTCGACGGAAAGTAAAGTTTACTTCTATTAACAAAACTTGTAAATGCATAGGAAATATTGGTTTGAACATAATATGTATGATCAGGTTTTTCAGCCAAAATTAGATTAATGCAGTGTATGCATGAAATGTTAAGGGCTAACTTATACCATATACTATATATCCTGTTGTATAATGCAAAATATGTTTTACAAACATAGAAAATTCTATTTTGTCCATTTCAACTAAGTAATTTAATCTTTGAGTATTTTCAATATTTTCATTTTCATCTATGTTTGAAACATGTTTTGTATTGTTAAATTCAAATATTGCTGGTATTAGAAGTATCGTTGATACAGTTTGCATTAACGCTTGCACAAACTTTATTTTTGAAAAGCAGTTTACGTAAAGCCCACTTAAATTGTAAGCAATTAGGATTGTCGTTCCAATCGCCTTGATTTCCAATACATGAAAAAGTTCCAAATTATCCTGAGAACATTTGTATGGCAAGAAATAATTTAAATTGTACATTTGTATAAATAAAAGATCATTAGCAAGATTATAAAAACTAAATGCATAATAAATCCTATAACGAAAGTTTTTCTAGAACTGTTACGTATAGCAACGTTGTTAACTTTTACTGAAGAAATATAAGAAATGTTGAAGTATTCTTTAAACAATTTTAAATTATTTTTTGACATGGGTGCTTTAAAATTTGTGCCAAATGAATTTCTTGAATTCATCATGTCGAATAATCAAAGATTCTTAAAAACTTGGTAGTAGCTTCACTGTTTTCAAAATCTTTATTATTTCTACCATTATTTCTTAAAAAATCAATGGCATCAGCAACACTGCTACTTATTGTTTGTACAGCTAATCTGACATTCATTTTTTTATTAAAAAATATATGTGCACTACTAATTTTATTTGCTAGTTTGAAGTCTTCTTTTTCTTGTAATGTAATTTTCTTATGAAATCAAAATCTATTTTCCCTTTCGGACTAGTAATATTGCATTCTGCCAGAGTTTCTGCACAATTTTATCATGTGACATGAGTCTAATATGCAATGTATATTATTATCATTATTCATTAGATATAATTGATGGCTTTTTCATATGTTTCCCTATTCAATAAGAGCCAGTTTCGAAAATCTGTTTGACATTAGATCAAACCAATGACTCACTAATTTAATAAAAAAAGCAGTGGTCCTATATGTGTCAGTACGCTCAGCATATTTTCTCAGGGTTATTTCAGTTCATCGATTAAAGACTGATCGGGCCGTTCCAACTTTCATTTTTTCATAGGAATTCTGACAGTGACGCTTAGCTTTCAACCTATAAGCTATTTTTTCATCTCAAATTACAATTCAAACTCTAGCACATCATCTATATGTTGGATATCAATTATTAGATGAGTTAGTTTCTCAGAGACAAGAAAGTCATGGGGCAAATGAATAATTTTATTGCTTTCAAGCAAAGTTAGGATGTTTTTAAATAAACGTACTGGGTCTGATAGAAAGTAAAATCTGTCCTCAGGCCTAACTGGATGTTGTATACGTGATGTTGTATACTACAGCATCACGTTCACATATGTAACTAACACCAAATGCAGTCCACATGGCTCTATTTTCAGCTCCCATGTCAGTTGTAAGTGAATGAACTTTCAATCCTATTTTTTCACATTTGTCAATGACTTCTGATATTATATTTTTTCAAGGCCTTTATATTTTATGTCAAGGCTTTTATATTTTTCAATACCTTTGTTATTAGCCTTTTTATTTTTTATTTTAGGGTCTTCTTTTCCAGAAAAAATAAGCCACAACAACTTTCCATCTTCTATTAAGTCCTCTACACATAATGGAAACTTTATTAGCTGGCCCGATATGAAGAGGAAAAGTACATTTTCCAACCATTTTTTTAGTTGACGGATCAAAAACTAATCTAGGTTTAATTGTCATCTCATCGGCAACAATCATGCAATCTTTTTCATTGTCAGATAGGTCTCTTATTGTTTGTTTAAGCATGTCAAATATCTCGTGTGAGATGTCACTTTCAAACTGACCGTGTTGAACCGTCTTTTGCAAAGTCCTCACTGATAGAAAAATGGGTAAATAATTTACAAAATCAGAACTCGTAGTACCCCACTTCATTTTGAATTCAAGAGCATCCTTGATAAGTTTTAAAATCCACTTAAGATCATGATTGGATTTCCTTTGCAAAGACGCAATCTGGTCAGCACGTAATCTTGATTTAAGGAGAGAGTGAGCTTTGTCTTGCTTTGCTCAGAGCGCCACAATCTAAGCTTACATTTATCATAATTAGACTTAACAGCATAAATTTTTTTGTCTTTTTTTGTATTATATTATTTAAAAGTTTGTTGTTATGTTGTAAAGCTTCATTTTCTTCTTTTTGTTTCTTCAGTTTATCTTGTATTTCTTGAATTTTTGTAATTCTTCAATTCTTGAATTTGTAATGGATGGAAATATTTGAACCGATTCAGAAGCAGCGCAGATGTTGGCCAAAACAGACAATGAATCGAGATCATTATTATTATAATCTAAAACGGATGCAGAAGAGAATTCATGACTGTTTTCCTTTGAAGAGTTTATATCATGAGAAAAATGAAATGTTAAAGAAAGATCTTCTACATCCTGATGTGGCACACTCTCTGCTGCAATATTGTTTGTTTTAACAATCGCTTGGCTTTCTGCAGTTTGAACAGGTTTTGACTGAACTGAGACATAGCTATACAATTCATTTGTGCGATGAGATCTTGAAAGGGATGATGCCGACTTGTGCTGAGAGCACATATCCATGATCATGCATTGTAGGGAAAATATTTTCATTATTTTCTGCAGGCAAAGGCATTGCAAGACGCCGTAGCACCCTGGATCCATCTGCCCGTATCTTTTCCCACTGTGATGTGTCGAAGTGATTCTGAAATTGTGATAAATTCAATGCATTATCGATAAATGTGATACATTGCTACGCCGTTGCTCACCTCGAGAACGCCGATCCCAAGGAGGTAGCGTGCAAGCTTTGGCCGATACAAGAATTAAATGTATAAGTTCTTAAAGCGGAATCTTAAAAATACGATAACGTACAGTATCTCATAAGTCTTCCCCAAAGGAGAGCGAAATTTGGCGTCAGGCGCGGTTTTTCGCGATATCGGTACGGTAACGAAAGGGGTTTCGATAAACCCAGAGCTCAGTATATGGCAGAGGGACAGGATTCTTTGTGAATTAGAGAGAGAAACGCTAGATAACTTTCGGGAGAGAGAAATAATCAACACTCAGTTTAGCTTATAATTACTTAAAGTATATTGAACAGTTATGATACAGAATAAAAGATGTAACAGAGATGATAAGAATATAATAGACAAGATTCAATAGATGAGAAAAGAGCAAAAGAAAGAAAAAGAATGAACGTCGGAATATAAGTGAATGACGATATGAGTTTGAAAGAAAAGAGATATGACTTATGATGTATGACACGAAGGTTGAGTATAATCGTAACCGAAACGACCTATGTATAATGCGGGATTATAATACAACGATGAGAACGAAACGAAAACGAATATAAAACCTCACGAACCGCGATGAGTAAAATTAACTAATAATTGACGGCAAAGTAAGTTGTAACGATCGAGATATAATACAAGTCGGATTTCAGAACACACTCAGAGGCACAAGCCTCACCAAAGATTTCGATATAAATTGAATTGAACTTTCTATAATAGTCGGCGGTAATTTACGATACTGATTTCAAGAAAATAACCGATAACGAACAGAATATACTAAACGAATATTTCAGAATATATTCAGAGGCATGAGTTTCACAAGATATTTCGATATAAATCGAACTAAACTTCTCATAATAGTCGGCGATAAGTTGCGACAATAAATTCAAAAATATAACAAAGGTTATTAGTAACGGTAATTTCAAGTACACAGGCACGAGGATTGTCTCACACTCTTTAACGGTATCGTCACGACTTTTCGCGTTCAGCGAAAACAAACTTGACTCTCGAACGAGATAACACAAAACGAACGTTAACGGACATAAAATTCAAACGGAGATTTCGCGATTTATACAACTCTTGCCGAACAGATTTCGCATATACGGTACCTCTTGTTCGCAAAGAATTCTCACGCAAATCCCGGTATTCGCTACATGACACGGAAAAGCCTGAATTTCGTCACCATTCAGAATTCAGTACGAAACGCAACAATATAACAAAATACAAAACAATACGGTACGAAACAGACGATATAGTAAAATGACTGTCGGTGACGACCTTCTGAGAGGGACAAATCCGCGATACCCGGTGCCAGCTGACGTCCGGCAACGAAACACGCGAAAAGCACACAGGCTTTCAAGGGCAAATCGGTAACGGGATCACCGTTATTTTGCGACAGTTTCCAGAAAATTTCGACACCAGCTGCTTCCGAGGAAAATCGTACGACTACCTGAGCGGTGGCTTAGTCGGCGACGGCGGTGGAGTCCTAGATGGATCGTCTCCTCGTGGTAGCCGGAATCGTCCTCACACTAGCAAGGGTTACCGAACAGTGACTCCAAACGAATGACTCCGCGAGGCCTCCGAGTCCCGCACCGATTTTCCGTGCATCTCATCGATTTTTAGCAAGAAAGGGTCGATATTCTTCGCTCCTTCAAAATTCAAGCTGCTGGACGACAGCCCTTGTTCCTTCGCAGGGATCCAGAATCCGATGATGACGATAGCTTAACGGTATGGATTTTTTGTCAGCTCGGATGCGATAGGTTGGCCAGGCCGTATCCTCGTCCGTTTCCGAAAATATCCGTTCCCCAGTCTGCAGCCTGGAAGATTGTTCGTCATTTCGCCGTCCGGATTCCCCGCCGTCATTATTCTGAAATTAGTCGGAATTAATATCGTGCTGACATACGACTAGCGGCGGCGCAGAATCTCGTTACGTGACCATTATTCGCGGAGGCCTTGGTCCACTTTTCCTCTTTTCTTCTCTTCCTTATGATATCGTCCGGGATTTTACATACATTCCAGTACTGCGCGCTCGCCCAGATCGCCGCACTTTGTTTAGGTACCTTAAATCTATAACCAAACTAACTCTAGCGGATAATCGGAGTCCCCTCTCAGGCACTACTCAGGGACGATTCCGCGCATGCTTTCTTCCCTCGGCGAGGTCACCGTGACGGAGCTCAAAAGCATCACGTCACAACATACACGAAAAACAATAAAAATATTTAACTTCACAAATACAGCTGGAGACTGTAGGTTGTCAGAACTTTCGTCCAGTCTGCAATATTCAAATAGACCGTCTCTCGAGATCTTTAGGAAAACGAAAAAGTTTCTTCCCTTGTCCCTCTTGATCATTGCAGCTCTTCATTTTACACGTAAGGACCATTTTACCTACATGTCAAAAAGTAAAATAGTATGATGTATGATATAAAAAGTATGATGTATGATATAAAGTGCATGCAGAGAGATATGAACTAATTCTACATTGAAAATATTTAATGATTATAATATTACACATTGTATATTGAAATGGAATAAAACAGATAAACACTAACTTTACATTATGAGCTTATAATATTATATATTACATAAAACACAATTTTACCTTATAATTCCCTTATCATTTCACATGCACATAACTTCAGCACTTGTCAACACGTAGCAGACGATCTCATCCAGCGTGGGTATGTAATAGTGGACAAACCATGTGACTCGCACTGACCAATCATCATTAAACTATAGAACTAAGCGCTGCTGGAACGAGCGCTGCCTTTGTTATTGCCCGATGACCTCGAGCCGAGAGAGACAGTATCTATTTGGTATTGTCGTCTTTCTTTTTCATGTAGTATCTCAGCTGAAAACATACATCTGCATTCGCAGTAAAGTTGCGTACAGTATTTATACAAGGAGTTCTGTAAATTTATGCGAAGTGCAGAGATTTGAGAATCGTAAGATTAATTATGTGAATCTGTTGAAATTAAATTGTGAAATTAAAACTGCCAGTCGAAAAAAATGGTTCCATCGTGCAGCATCAAAAACTGTAAAAGCGTATGGAATCCAGAAAATAAGATCTCGTTTCACAAATAATATAACTAAACGCAAAACAACTTAACCTTATGAGGTATTACTATATATTACATAAAACAGTTATGTTTTATTTAGATTTCCTGAAAAAAAAGAAATTGCAGCAAAATGGATGGAAAATATTCCTAAAGATTTATTACCACATCCAACAAAATCTACTATTATTTGTTGTAAACATTTTGATAATAAATGTTATGAAATTGATTCATTTTTTCGAAAAAAGTTACTTAAAGATGCTGTACCAACTATCTTTGATCTCAATGTAAATAAAGAAAATAATGATAGTCAATCGTCGATAAGTTGCATACATAGTAATGTTTTTAAGGTTTATTAAAAATATATATTGTATATGTAGAATATATTATTTTGTATTATAGGTACAAATAGATGATCAAAAATTATTGCTGCATAATAATCCTCCATCTAGTGTTGATGCTTTGCCTTTAAATGAAATTTCTAATATTGTCATTGTAAGTATTCTAAATTTAAGAATTTGTAATTTCTTTCTCATTAAAAACGCGTGTACGTTTTCTTTAAAGAAATTTTTTTTTAAATATCAAAATTGTTATGATAGCTTATAATATAGATATAATTCATAATATGAATCCATAATATGAAGCGTAATCAATTTTGTAATTATTTATGTTAAAGATTAATAAAAGCAATCCTACAATGAAAAAAAATCAAAACTTTCCTGAGTCGCTAAAAAGAATGCAATGGATCTTGCAGTACAAGTAGAAGATTAGAATTTTCTTCAATCGCCTAAAACAAAAAAAATTGAAAAATATTGCAATTCAAGTGGAAAATCGATATTTACCTCAGTCGCCAAGAACGAAATAAATAATGAAAGAAAAAAAGATATTGTAATAACGTTTGAAACGAAGGGACAAATCTCTAGCATCTATGAAGTCATTAGTGGAGTATATGAAAAAAAATGGTAAACAAATACATTAGAACAAGTTTAGAAAATAATTTTTCAGGTTTATGCTTAGATTTACTAAGAAATGAAATGAAAAACAAAAATATTGCTCTTAGTTGTAAAAGATACTCGGATGATGTAAAACAGTTTGCATTAACGCTTTCATTTTATTCTTATTCAAAAGCATATTTATTTTTACAGAAGAAATTATATTTATCACATCCTGTTTCATTACGAAAATGAATGGGTAGCTATAAATGTGATGTCGGTTTTTTGACAGAAGTTATTGCCAGAATACTTGAAAAAAGAAGTTTGTGATAAAATATACTTAAGAAATGTGGCTTTAATTTTCGACTCAATGGTTATCTGTAGTCAAGTATTATACAGGGTGATCGAAAAGTATCGGACCCCCCTAATATTTTCAGTAAGAATGCATTATATGGAAAAATGTGCAATAGCAAATTTGCATGGCTTTAAACGGACAGTAAAATAATGACCTTGATTTTGATCTTGACCGTGTCCTTTAAGGTCATTTGAAGGTCAAATTCAAAATTTTAAATGGGAACCCCTATTTTTGATCCCGGATTCTGAAAGAGCAGAAAATTTGACGTCAAAATACATGGTCATTTTTTTGTTTCTTTGTTTTTATTTTTTTGTTTTTTGTTTTGTTTTGTCTTGCCTTGACTGGCCGGACTCACACACCACTCTTGCCTTAACTGATGAACTCAAAACAACAAAAAACAACAAAACAACATCATTTTACTGCCCGTTTAAAGCCATGCAAATTTGCTATTGCATATTTTTCCATAAAATGCATTCTTATTGAAAATATTAAGGGGGTCCTTTTCGATGACCCTGTATGACACAAAAAATGATAAATTTCGCGAGTATATAGATTATAGTACTATTGTGGTAGAAAATAAGGAAGAGTTGGCCAAAGAAACTCTAGTCTTTCAAACAATATTGTACACGTGTAGATTCAAATGTCCAATAGCTTACTTTTTTATCAAGATAAATGCTAATCTTCAAGCACAATTATAAACAAAATTGCCCCTTTAGGATAATTGTGTCATCTGTTAACAGCCCTTTATATGATTTAGCTGCTTACCTTCACGACATTTTAAATAAGAGTTTCCCAAAAAGAGATAGCCAAGTCATAAACAGTTTTCAATTTGTAAAATTATTATCTAACCTAAACATTACGGACAGTAATTCTGAACTAATTTCCCTTGACATAGTGTCGCTTTTTACTAATATTCCGTTACAAAATGCAATCGAGAGCGTGGCAAACAGATGGAATTTGATTTCTGAGAATACGTCGATTCCGAAAGACGAGTTCTTGGGAGATGTCAACTTTGTACTAAAGTCTACATTCTTTACTTTTAACAACAACATTTATGAACAGACTTACAGTACTCCCATAGGTTCTCCATTATCTCCCATTATAGCGGAGATTGTATTACAAGATATCGAAGATAAAACCTTGAATTCGTTAAAATTCGTCCCATCTATTTATTATAGATATGTTGACGATATTCTCATGATATTCCTAATAATATGATTGAGCATACTGTGCAAAGTTTTAATTCTTTACATCATAGAATCCAATTCACGTTGGAAAAAAGTGATAAGAATGTACTGAACTTTTTAGATTTGACCTTAATCTTAAAGGATAATCTTTTAACGGTGGATTGGTTCCACAAACAGACTTTCTCTGAGAGATATCTCAATTTTTTCTCTCAACATCCATTGAATCAAAAAAGAGGCACTATCATTGGCCTAGTGGATAGAGTTTTTTACTTGTCGAATCCCGTATTCCATATCAAAAGAATATCAAACCCATTATTAACATTTTACTAAATAAAAAACTGTTATCCATTAGAATTTATTTTTAAAACAATCAAGGAAAGACTTAAATTTTTGTTCGACAGACACAATTATTCGGAATTTAATAATACAATCTCGACTAATTATGACAACAATAGGGATGATGACAAGAATTCCACATTTTTCGTGTTACTGTATGTCCCATTTTTAAGTGACCGTTTTTTAAGAATTGCGAGGGAGTCTGGAGTGAGATTGGCATTTTATAGTGTTAATAAGTTACAGAGCCTCATAAAAAGACACAAAGACCAAATGAATTATGGAGATCAAAAGAACGTGGTTTATAAGATTAATTGTTCCAACTGCCAAGTATCATATGTTGGGCAAACAAAAAGAAAACTTAAAATTAGAATTGCTGAACATCGCAACGATATCGAAAAGAATATTAGTAACTATTCCATGATATCTACACATAGACTTAATTTCAACCACGACTTTGATTGGAATAATGTCAAGATCCTAGATAAAGAACGCTTTTATTATAAGAGATTAATTTCTGAGATGATTTATATAAAAAAACAAAAAGAAGGCATTAATTTGCAGACACTGAAAATCTAGACGAGATATACTAATTGTGGATATACTAATTGTGCGGTAATTGTGGATAAACTCTCTAAGATTTAAATTGTACACAATAACTGATAATAAACATCTTGTTTTTTCTTTTTTTGACTCTCGATATTATTGACGCGGGTTTATATTGATGTTCGTCTCACCTGTTGGCATCAGTCTTTGTGAAACACTGTCACTTTTTGATAATCGAGATATTATCACCTCAATTTATCGTTATTATAAATAACTCTAGGATGAATTTTCGAATCATATTGGACCATGCCTTGCATCACTGGGTAATTACCTTGACCGTTGTTATGATTTATTTAATTCTTTTAATTTAATTACTTTAATTACTTGTTTTTCTTTTTAGCTTTTTTTTTAAATTTTTCTTGTTATATTTTTTTCCCATCTTCTCATCAGCTTACCAACCAGTGATGTTCAGGCAATGGTTATGAATTTTTCCGTGGTTCGAGAATTTGCTCCTTGTCGCTTTGGACTCTTATTCTCCTCCAATAATTATGTCTACGTCCCGACATTCATGTGAGTGACAGAACAGCGTTCTAATTATTGTAACTCTCGGTTCGATACCTCAGGTTAACTTTTTATATGATTGTATTTTATAATAATTTTATTGCGATCAATTTTGCGCTGAAGATAGCCTAAAAAGAACGCCGAAACGTACATATTTTTTCAAACAGTTTTATTGATTGATTTGTTAATAAAGATTGAATAATTGCGCCTCATCAACTGCGACTGACTCGTATTGCCTTCTTCAAGTTATAACAATTATTATTGCATGCAATATAACTTTTACAGGAAATAGAAATAACCGTGAGACTATTAACATGTGATGGATGTGGAACAAATAAAAAAACATTGGAAATACTTGGTTGCAATTATTCAATTGAATCATTTAAAACGATGTTTCTAAATCTAATCCAAATCATATCAGGAAAACAGCTTTTGTATTTTCTTCTATAACAATTGGCATTAACGGACATTGGAAGCTCTGTCAAACAGGCGTCATGGCATGCACAAGCATCATTGAATTGCAGGATTATTTTTTGTACAAACGTTCCTACAAATTTTTACTTACTGGACGGTTTTGTCAATGTGGTCTGGAAAACTTGTTTTCTGTATTAAGAGTGAAGCAACCTACCCCAAATCCTCTTCAAGTTAAACAAAATCTAAGAGTTGTAGTGCTGAGTCAAATGTGCATTAATATCAAAAATACTAGCTATGATAATGACACTTATGATGAGGATATTGAGGATGTTGTTAACGATGCGCCTCGAAACGCATCGTTTTCCCGGCAAACCATCGGCCGGAAGTTGCCGCCCGACCACCGGTCGAGCAACGGCAGAAGACTGTGTGTCCACATTTTTATAACGTAGATAAACACCGGGTAGGAAGAATAATCGAGAGAGAAACACTGCTGTCAGGAGCCGACGATTGAGAACCCGTGGCCGGCACCCCGAACTCCCCCTGGCGCACCCCCGAACTGAATCGATTGTTTTACCGGCGCCAGGTGAGAGTAATTACCGAATACGCCGGCGCGGATGATTAACGCCGTATAGAAAGGGCTCCTGGCGGCAGGGAAAGACCCTTCCGATCATCTCGAGATCTTTCCGATCTCGAGAGCGAAGCTAGTCCGAAGGCAAGCCGAGCAAACGATAATCCTGAAGCGATTACCGGAAAGTCAGAAGATAATGCGAACGCTGCCTCTGCCGATTGATATCGGTGCTTAACGGATCGCCTTTTACCCTCGATCCTTATCAGGCTAATCTCGGGGTGGACCTAGAGCCGCCTCCGACGCTCGCTAGCATCGCGACACCTTCCTAAAAACTTTATCCGTCTGGGAATTAAAATTTCCGTACATAAGATTACGATTTAAAGTACCGAACAGCTGATCATAATATCGCGCGAAAGGCTACGCGTAAGAACCGCGACAAAAAGCGCAACAAAAACGCGACTCCGGGCTGTAAGGAAAAACCGCAAAACCGTTTCGGCGAAAATATCCCGCGATTAACCGAATAATCAGTCACGCGATTCAAACTGCGATCTCTTAGCGCGACCGGATCGACAGATTGACCGGAAATACAACCGTATCTTTATACACTTTTCGCACGAATTTATCCGCTACTTAAAAATGAATTACACACGCACTTGTACATTCGCTATATCCCGCACACACATTATACCGTGCATTTGCACACGCTTGCGATTATCCGCAGAATTCATCCGCGCACACTTACACACATTATTCACACACACTTACAATTATACACCGCATTCATCCGCGCACACTTACACACATTATATTCCGCGCTTGCGCGCACACACACCCATACTGTACATACACTCTTCATTTAAATAAATTCTATCTGTTACCTATACAGGGTGTTGAAAAAAAAGTGTTACATATTTTGATAGCAGGTAGTATGGATCAAAACAAGAAGAAAAGGTCTAATAAACATGGGTCCTAAAACTGATATCTTCAAAGATATAAGCTATTTTGTTATTTGAGCTTTTTGTCATTTTCTTATTAGTCGTGTCATCTTTGATGTGATCTGAGAATGTAATGAACAAAGGAGTAGGGGAGAATGGGGTACAATAGGGATATCTTTTTTCTAGGTGCTTTAAAAAACAAAAAATAAACAAAGAGAGATAAAGAAACAATTTTTATTTTAATATGAAATGTAATCATTTATCTTCCATAAAAAAACTGCAGTAAAGAAACTGAATGTACTACAACATAACAAAATAAAAACATTTTTTTACAAAAAACAAAAAGTTTTAATGCTGACTTAGCATTAGAGGAGGTGCTCTATGTGATTGCCATTCACTTCCACACATGATTCAGCCCTACGTCTTAGAGAATTACGCACTTTTTCAAATACACCTGGCTGGTCAGAAATTTGTCGACACGCATTGAAAATGCGATTCTGCAGTGTTTGGATGTCATTGACGGGTGTTGAATACACCAAGGTCTTTAAGTGCCCCCATAACCAAAAATCTAAAGGATTCAGATCCGGGGATCGAGCAGGCCAAACTACTGGACCTCCTCGATCAATCCATTGCACATTAAATGTCTGGGTTAAGTGTTGTCGGACGATATGAAGAAAATGGGGTGGTGCATCATGCATGAACCACATTCGTTGTCTTTGAAGGAGAGGGATTTCCTCCAACATGATAGGCAATTCGTTCGATAAAAACTGGTGATAGATAGCACCTGTTAATAAATTTGGTAAAATGTAAGGCCCTATGATTCTATCACCAATGATTCCTGCCCAGATGTTAATACGAAACTGATGCTGATCTCGAAATTCTTCAATCGCGTGCGGATTTTCATCTGACCAGACATGCGTATTATGGAAATTGACTATTCCATTTTTTGTGAAGCCCGCCTCATCGGTAAATAAAATGTTTTCTGTGAAATGTGGATCTTCAACACATTTTCGTAACAACCATTGACAAAATATTAATCTGGCCTGGTAATCTGGTGGTCTAAGAACTTGCACTCGTTGAATATGATAGAGATGTAGTGACTGCTCGTGAAGAATGGACCAGACAAGACGATAATTGATGCCTTCAGCTGCTGCTATTCTTCTTACACTTGTTCCAGGATCTTCTTCCACTCTTCTCAATATCCGTTCCTCCATGTCAGGCGTGCGAACTGAACGAGTCCTGCCCCGATCACTTACTTGTGGTGTTAAAGATCCAGTTTCTGCGAGTCGCTGGAAAAGTTTGCTGATTATTTTGTGAGAAGGTACCCTGCGTGTTGGAAACTTTTGAACGTAGCGGGCACGTGCTCCCCGACTGCTTCCATTAGCTAAACCATAACAAAATATCATATCTGCCATTTCTCGTGTGGAATAATAAGCTTCCATTATGTTTGTTCACTGAGTAAACTGCACACTCTAACTTTATGTAGTGTACTACGAGTCAGACGGTTAATCTCGTACTGACGAACTTTCGTACAGCAACAGTAGTAAACACTTTTATTTGCTAACATTCGTTAAGGCCTATGTCGTTTGCTTGCGAGCGATGAGACGCTCCTGACTATGAACAAATTTCTATACTGCGGTCCGTTCGTGGTGATAGATTGTTCCCTCCAAAACGAAGCGATCAAGAGCGCCACTGTGGACATTCGTCTGGAATTCGACTGCAAGGACAACGTTCCTTCTAATACTACGGCGTACTGTTTCATCATTCACGATCGCGTGATGGAATATAATCCGCTGACGAACGTCGTACGTAAGAGCCTGTAAGGCGACGCGCCGAATGGAAAGGACGGAAGGAGAGAACGGGAGAGAGGAGAGAAAACCGCGAAAACGCCGAGAAGACTCGCGCTTGGGAGACGCGAATAAACGTCAATCTCTTTTTCGACGATAACCGTGACAATGATGACGGTTACGGGCGATATCCTGCCGATCTTCGTCGATCTGCAGGGTTTCGTCGTCAACGAGCGATTCGTGACGAAGGAGATGGCGATACTCGCGAACGGGAGAGATCTGACGCATCACGTCTTTCGCGCGCCGATGTCATGGAATCTGCTGACGAAGAGCGAGAAGTCGCAGGCTTGTTGGCTGACTCTGAATCATCACGAATTCCACTGGACCGACGGATATGTGGAATATAGGCACGCGAGGTAGATCGCGACGCGAACGATATATCGCACGTCGAAGGACCTCGAATCGAACGCCGCGGTGATGATCTACGTCAAGGGTCATGAGAAGAAGAAGTAGCTGACCGATATCGCGGGAGAGGTCGCGGAGCAGTGAGACCATCGACGCCGATTACGAGGAAATCGGATCCCTGCGAACGTTAGCCGCAATGCACGTCTATCGCTGCGCCTACCACGCAAAGAATTGCGCCTTGGAAAACGCGTGCAAACTGCACAACTGGTGGTTGGAGAGACGCTATTAATTGCGCGATATGAATAGAGACGCATCGCGCGTGTGTATATGCGCGCCTCGTACGTTTCCTACACTGTAGATTAGTTTTATACATATTCTTATCGACTTATTAACGACTAACTTTTTTATCGCCCCTTATACGTTTCCCACATCGTAGATTAGTTTTACGCATACTCTTATCGACTAACTTTTTTGTCGCGCGTACGTCGATTTATCGCCTACCTAGAAGAATATTATTAATACTTAGAAAATTATTATTAATACTTAGAAGAATATTATTAATACTTAGAAGATTATTATTAATACTTAGAAGAATATGATTAATACTTGAAAAAATATTATTAATACTTAGAAAAATAATATTAATACTTAGAAAAATAATATTAATACTTAGAAAATAAGCGTCGACTTGTATCGTGCGTATATGGTTAAACGCATTTTCCCGCATTTCCTCCGGAGCAATTGAGAAATTATCGCGCCTTATTATATTACCCTGTTATATTTCCGCGTTGTATTATTTTTTCATACCGCATTAGATTATTGCGCTAGCTTTCGACGGAATTGTAATAACCTGCTGATAGTAATATCGCAGATATAAATTAACACCGAGAGATTGTTTTTTCTCAGTTTCGCGATCGTACCATTAAGTGTTCCCAGTGTTATTTTTCGCGCGAACGATGAGTGACGTTTCAACCTTGCGAAGAATGCTCGATAGATGCATGTTCACAACATGGATGAACGAATGGAAGATCAAATACATAAACAATTTCATGGACGCGATTCTTAATCTAATGGCGACATAGAATGTATTTTTTTATTCTCACTTTTATTCTTATTTTTATTCTCATTTTTATTCTAATTTTTATTCTCATTTTTATTTTCATTTTTATTCTCATTTTTATTCTTCGTTCTCCTTTAAAGAAACATACGATAGTCGTTAATCACGTGACGTTTTTACAGTTCGAGGAGGAGATTGAAATAAAAGGTTTTATCAACATATACCGCCTGCGTCACATGCAGAGGAAGAGACGGGCGCAACGCCGATTCTTAGATTTGCTGTGGTGCGACAGACCGTCGTAAAAATGAGAGAAGCGCGCGCCTAATATTTTCGCCGACATATTTAGACTGCGAAGATTATTCAGTATGGAGCCGCTCGTCCCGGAACACTCGTACAAGACCGAACGTCTCTACGATGACGATTCTCTTGTAGAAATGTGGTACGGCGGAGTCGGTTTGAGCTCGATCGATGGAATGAGCTCCGTCCACACGGGCGACTGCGAGTTTTAATCGAGGTACGTATTTCTTTTCGTCTAACGCGCGTACTTTCTCGTTTCGCGTACCTCGGTATGATCTATTAACGCTATACTTTATGTATTTCAGACGTCTCGTCGATGGAGCTCATTTCAACATTCTCAGGACTGTGATGGAGCTCATTGTAACATTCTGAGTACTGCGATGTGCCTTCCCTCTCGAATTCCGCTCAAATCGCTCTACAGCGCTATATCGCTTCGTATCGTTCTACGTATTGCCTTACATGTTACTTCACGTACCATTTTTTATTACTTCGTATATCACTTCGTATATCACTTCGTATATTAGTTCGTATATTAGTTCCTATATTAGTTCATATTAGTTCCTATATTAGTTCATATTAATTCATATTAATTTATATATTAGTTCATATTAGTTCATATTAATTCATATATTAGTTCATATATTAGTTCATATATTAGTTCATATATTACGTCGTATGTTACCTCGTACGATACTTTACGCAATTACTTTATATGTCGCCCGTACGTATTACTTTATAGATTACTCTATATATTACTTTACGTATTACTTTATACGTTAGTTCGTATCATTTTATACATCTATTCGTATATCTCTTTTCATATCTCTTCACGCACTACGATAAAAGTTACAAATTTTTAGAAAATAAACAATCATTTTTTTTTAAAACAAATAAACGATCATTCTCTTCGATTTCCTTTCTCATGCATCCGAACGCATCTCCCTCCTCTCTTCCTTCTCGTTCAACGCTTTCTCGCGCTCTCGGGGAGAGAGGTATCGCTGAAAGACTCGCGCGCGTACGATAGTTCGCGACCGTCCCGATCCCCGCGCGCTCGCCGCTCGAAAGAATCATGACGCGCGTCGCGTTATCGCTCGCGAACGATATTCCTGCTCGTCACTGTCGCGACATTGATCGACGATGACGTCGCGGAAGCGTCCCGTTATCTACGAATCTACGGTTTTCTGGAGAACGAGGAGAATCATCAGCAGTCGTCGTTCTTGGACAACGCGACCTCCCTGAGCGAAGCGCTGTCGTTGTTTCAGGAATACTACGGTCTGCCAGGAAACGATTCGCATCATGTGCAGGCCGCGATGCGGCGTCGCGGACATTCACGCTTACAGCCCGACGCGAAAGTGGCCGAAGACGCATCTCACATGAAACTTCAGACTAGCGAACAGAGATACTCTGCACACGACTCAGAGCGCGTTCGCTCTATGGTCCGAGCAATCTTCCCTGACGTTCTCGCGCGACACGCTGCGACCTGATATACTGATATCATATCAATCCGGTGCTCACGCATACGAAAATAGCGACAACGGGAATTCGTGCCCGTCGCCGTTCATGGGGCCGGGATCGGCATCGCTCACGCGTTCTTTCCGAAGGGAGTAGCCGATCACGGGGGTACACGAGACGGAGCCGTGGCACATCACGCTGACTAGGCCCCCATCGGATAAGCTGTATCTCCTTCAGACGCTGACGCACGAGATCGGCTACATTCTGGGTCTGACTCAGTCTCCGGGAAGATTCGGTCATGTACGCGTATACGCTTTCGGAAGAAAGGCGATATCCGCTCAGACTGAGCATAGAGGACGTCATAAGCGTGCGAAATCTCTACGGATCGAGAGAGACGACGAATCGTCGGCGCTATTCCGACGACCGCGATGACGACGATGACGACGACGGCAACGACGCAGCCGTCGACGACTACGAGGACGGCTACGATGACGCTTGCTCCCACTAATACCGTAGATCTATGCGCCTTGAAGCGCATAGACGGAGCGTTAATCATGAATCATCGCTTATACGTCGCGCGTAAACGCAATGTACGGTCTATCGACGACATGAGGGAGAGATGCTACGGAGCGCCTTTCTCGTTCGCCGACTACTTCAAGTTTCTTCCTCGCACTCTCACTCGTATATCGGCCATGTATCACAGACTCTTGGGCGGATATCACGATATTTGCCGGCGACTCCGTTTACCTCGCCGATTCGAATTAACAACTTAAAACAGGATGGCCGAGATCCGTCGAATACGTTGGATTTCCGCGCAAGGCTAGGATAAACGCCGCGATAAACACGCACACTGGACGCAGCTACGTCATAAACAACGACGATAAAATAGCCGCGATAAACGACTGCATCATGACCGCTACTAGGCACGGCGCTCTGTGGGATACGTTTTCCGGAATACCGTCCGCGATAATGGCGGCCTTTCGCCACGCCGATGGTAATCTCTATTTCCTGAAAAAACGCGAATATTACGCGTACAGCAAATTCACCGACGCGATAATTTCGGCCGGTCCCTTCAATCTTACTGCGAACAGAATGCCCCGCCGATGGCATTTTGCATCGATTGAGCGAACTCGTCTCCAAGCTGTATCTGGAATACGAGTCCTTCGAGAGATCGCGCGACGACGACGACGACGATCAGAAAATCCTGGAAACCTAACATTAAGATTATATTAAGATTACATTTAACAAGTCATTCTAAACCATTTCCGTTGCATTAATTAATGCGCATAACGAACTCCTTCGCGCACTCCTCCCAGGCCCTGGCCTTAGACCTCCCAATGGCAGCGCCGAGGGAATGCCTAGCATCACGGCACTCCCTCCGCGCTCTCTCAATACACTTCTCGCTACTGCACCTCCTCCTCAAATTCCGCTGAAGCCGGCGTCTGGCTCGGACGGAGGCTTCGCGGAGGCCCCCCAGAGGGCTTCGCGGAGCCTCGACACTGAGCCCCTCCCATGCATCAATGTCCCCTCCCCACGTCCACAGCGAGGCGTGCACCGACGCCATCAGGAGGTCCGGGTTCAGCCTGATGAGGGATCACCTGCGCTCCTCCCTATTCCTTTCCTGTGGGGGGCGGTCAACCTGAGCTCGATACACCTGTGATCTGACAGGGTCTCGAGCTCGGCGGCCACCCTCCATTTCCCCACAATGCGTAGGGCCGCAGGGGAGGCCCATGTCAAGTCGACAATCCCCTTACGCACGTGCTCCTGTTACCCACATTGAGCAGGGTCAGGCCCAACGACCCCGCCCAATCCAGCAGGATCTCCCCGCGCCGGTCACCCGACGGGCAGCCCCACGCCTCAGATTTGGCGTTAAAATCGCCCATCACAATGACCGGAAGCACCTCCTTATCTCATCCCCCATGTCGCTGAGCTCGGCCTCAAAGCGGGCCAAGCCCAGCGACGGGAGGGCATACATCCCCATAACGCAGGTGGTTCCCCCACCTTACACCTATGTAAAATCCGCCACTGGCCACCATCCCGAGTCCTCCTCGCCCCCCCTCACGATGGCTACCATCGGCGGGGCCCGTTCCCTCTCCCCGCTCGCGGTCCACGACGGATGCCCAGGGGGCAACGCAAACGGTTCCGATATAACGGCCAACCCACAGCCACGCTCCGCCATGGTGTGCAGGAATAAATCCTGCACACGGCGCGCGTGGTTGAGGTTGACCTGCAGAATGAGTAAGGGCTTACCTCTGTCCATCCCCTTGCTCCTCCTTCGTCGCCTCCGTCGACTTCCCCA